>CM019066.1:392764547-392906849 GCA_009667805.1 Leptobrachium leishanense | reverse complement strand
AATAGAGTAACATCACTGTAACATTTCAGGGAGGGATTGATGGAGAGGAGGAATAGAGTAACATTACTGTAACATTTCAGGGAGGGATTGATGGAGAGGAGGAATAGAGTAACATTACTGTAACATTTCAGGGAGGGATTGATGGAGAGGAGGAATAGAGTAACATTACTGGAACATTTCAGGGAGGGATTGATGGACAGGAGGAATAGAGTAACATTACTGTAACATTTCAGGGAGGGATTGATGGAGAGGAGGAATAGAGTAACATTACTGTAACATTTCAGGGAGGGATTGATGGACAGGAGGAATAGAGTAACATTACTGTAACATTTCAGGGAGGGATTGATAGAGAGGAGGAATATAGTAACATTACTCTTAAGTGAATCGGCTCTGGCGTGGAAGGGGTGTCCCTCCAGGCTGCGCAGAGTGCAGCTCCAATCTAGTCAAACTCAAAGCGGTGGAATTTTTCCTCTATGAAAAGAAGTGATAAGGGGGTGTGAGGTCACGGCGGGCGGGCGCTGCGATAAGGTATGGGGAGAGAGGTGCTGGAGACGCATTTACATAACGAGAGGCACAAAATGCAAACTTCAAGAAATATTATACCACTACCAGATAAAGCAAGATGGCGCCGATGGGAGCGCCCGTTGTGTTTTTTGAGCGTGGTGCCACCACAGCGTTACCTCGATCCACACCCTCATGTTTCAGAAGGGGCCGGTGTTTGGCTCTAGGGCTTCTCATATTGACCTGGCTTGACATTGTCCCATTCCTTTTATCTGAATGACACCTCCTCCGGGTGTTTGTTTTACGGGTTGGATCTGTTTGGGTTTTGGGGCGCTAGGCGCCATTGCAGAGGTTCCCTGGGGCATCGGGAGCTCACGTTGCAGCTCAGATCTCTTGGAATAATATAAATCATTCATGCATTTGCTCTTTGTAATATCATAACCCGGAAGTGGGTTTATTGTCCTCCGAGAGATGAAAGGACAGGTTGACCTTGGGTTTTTCGACGCTGGAGCTTTAACCTCTGAGCTATCTCGCCGGCATGAAAAGCCTTTATTTTGCTCTGCTTTTGGCAGGCTTTCCAGAAACCTTGACTCTGTAACTGATTGTTGGGCTGAAACACCAATCCTCACAGACGGCAGCCGGCACCGACGTCATGGCCGAGATCCCTCATTTTGGGGCAGAAGGAATTTGTCATCCGTTTGTGGAGACTCTCCCGTGAGTCTAAAGGTCTGCAGCAGGTTCTTAGATAAATTACCTTTTTGTGTCATTAAGCTCCGAATGAGGCGTACCCGCGCGTCATCAATAAAGCGGGGAGACGAGGCTTTATGGAGACTTGTGGTGTTAGGTGTCAGGACAGCACGTCCCCGGGACACAATCAGACGTCTCTGCGATACAGCAAATGACAGTGATTTTCCACCGTATACTGTAATTACATGCAGGATCCCAAACCTATAATTGGATGGAGCTATTTGAACTCGGAGAGGAACCCGGCCATGTCCCTGAGACCTCACTTTGAAGAGCACTTCATGGCTTTGTGACTTCTGGCGTCTCTTCCTCTCACCAAGATACAACGCACAATGTCGTAAAATACAGACAATCCTCCACTCTGTCCTCTCGTCTGATAAAAGCCAGATCCGGATCCAGGTGAGGAAATGTGCAGAGATTGTGGAAAAATGGAGGATGTAAAATGAGTTTGGAAGCCAACCAGGCGGTTGGAGAGAAGGGCTGGAGCAAGTTGTTTGTGGTCGGGGTAAGGTGACCCAGAGATCTTCTGCATCATCAGAAACTGGAAATTCTCATACTTCACTCTGTCTGATCTCATGTTTCATATTCCTAAAGATTGGGCGACCACGTCTCCCTCTGGAAGGAGATAGTGATTACGGGTGTCAACATGACCCAGGAATTATTTACATAACACAATGAGGGCGGAACGTGTCACGGGAGCGGTGGTGACATCACTGAGATGATGTAATAAACATACATTGACCAAGTAATACTGCTACTCAATGCCAAGTCGCAGTTTGGTGACAGCAAATTGTCTGCACAGACTCCAGCGAGTTGACCTTCATGATGCTGGTGACATTCGGTTTTTTTTTACCGGGGCTTTGCTCGTGGACCCTTGATTTGGTGAGCTGTGTAGATTTTCTGTATGGATGAATCCCACTGATCCACTCGCTTCTCACTCGCTTCTCGCTCGCCTCCTGATAGATAATGTGATGGAGAAGGCCACACTCCAGTGGCTGCTCTTCATGCACGTCACGTAATTGATGTTGTCGCTGGAGTCCTGGACGCCCACAGTGTGCATCAACGCAACTGCTTTCCCTCTCTGTAACGTGTGCGTGAAGGAAGAGTGAGGTTTATGGATGTCACTGGGGCTGCTTTGCTTTGTCCAGCTTCTCACACTTGTGGTCTGCTGCTCACACAGCCCGTGACGCCATCTTTAAGTCCTCGTTGGTTGAAAACTTGACCCATCCAGCTGCAAACCATTGACTTATGCCTTTTAAAACCAGGACTATCATCATTAAGGGCAAGTTTTCACCATTTGCAGCTATGGCCAGCAGCGATGGCTTCTGAGTGACCCCCCCAGGCCTTTATATATGTCTTCACCCTGATCAGTAGGATCTCATTTTAAGACGTGTTGGGCTCTTGTCCTGATGTGGTGTGCGCCGAGCTTGTGATAACCCACTTTGGGGTCTATTACAGTGGCAAGAAAAAGTATGTGAACCCTTTGGGATTACGTGAAGTTTTGCATGAATTGGTCATAAAATGTGCTCTGATCTTCATCTAAGTCACACAAAATAATACAACACAAACATTATATGTTTTCATGTTTTTATTGAACATAACATGTAAACATTGACAGTGCAGGGTGGGGTGCAGTGCAGTGCAGGGTGGAAAAAGTATGTGAACCTTTGGACTTAATAACTGGTTGACCCTCCTTTGGCAGCAATAACCTCAACCAAACATTTCCTGTAGTTGCAGATCAAACCTGCACAACGATCTGGAGTAATTTTGGACCACTCCTCTTCACAAAACTGTTTCAGTGTAGCAATATTCTTGGGATGTCTGGTGTGAATCGCTCTCTTAAGGTCATGCCACAGCATTTCAATCGGGTTGAGGTCAGGACTCTGACTGGGCCACTCCAGAAGGCGTATTTTGTTTTGTTGAAGCCATTCTTTTGTTGAATTACTTGTATGCTTTGGGTCATTGTCCTGTTGCATCACCCATCCTCTGCGGAGCTTCAGTTGGCGGACAGATGGTCTTACGTTTTCCTGCAAAATGTCTTGATAAACTCTGGAATTCCTTTTTCCATCAATGACAACAATCCGTCCAGGCCCTGAGGCAGCAAAGCAGCCCCAAACCATGATGCTCCCTCTGCCATGTTTTACAGTGGGGATGAGGTTTTGATGTTGGTGTGCTGTGCCTTTTTTTTCTCCACACATAGTGTTGTGTGTTTTTTCCAAACAACTCAATTTTGGTTTCATCTGTCCACAGAATATTTTGCCAGTAGTGCTGTGGAACATCCAGATGCTCTTTTGCAAACTTCAAACGTACTGCAATATTCTTTTTGGACAGCAATGGCTTCCTCCGTGGTGTCCTCCCATGTACTCCATTCTTGTTTAATGTTTTCCTTATTGTAGATGTGTCAACAAAAATGTTAGCATGTGCCAGAGATTTCTGTAAGTCTTTAGCTGACACTCTAGGATTCTTCTTTACCTCATTAAGCATTCTGCACTGTGCTCTTGCAGTCATCTTTACAGGACGACCACGCCTAGGGAGAGTAGCAACAGTGCTGAACTTTCTCCATTTGTAGACAGTCTGTCTTACCGTGGACACATGAACATCAAGGCTTTTGGAGATACTTTTGTAACCCTTTCCAGCTTCATGCAAGTCAACAATTCTTGATCGTAGGTCTTCTGAGAGCTCTTTTCTGCGAGGCATGGTTCACATCAGGCAGTGCTTCTTGAAACCAGTAAACTCAAAACTGGTGTGTGTTTTTAAAGGGCAGGACAGCTTTCAGCAACACATCCAATAATATCACACTGATTGGACTCAAGGTTGGCTCACTCCTGGCTCCAATTAGCTCTTGGAGAAGTCATTAGGCTAGGGGTTCACATACTTTTTCCACCCTGCACTGTGAATGTTTACATGTTCTGTTCAATAAACACATGAAAACATATAATGTTTGTGTTGTATTATTTTAAGCAGACTGTGTTTTTCAAATTGTTGTGACTTAGATGAAGATCAGAGACATTTTATGACCAATTCATGCAAAACTCCACGTAATCCCAAAGGGTTCACATACTTTTTCTTGCCACTGAACATTATTCACGCAAAAATGTGCACGTGCACAAAAACACATTAACGCGAGGGGAAAAACCTTTTGCGCTGAACGTCAAATTACGACGTTTGCGCAAAAAATGCGCGTTAACGTCTAGCGCGAGTTACCCTGCGCAAGCGAAAGTTCATACGCGCATCCCATACTTAACATTGTGAGCGCAAATGCGTTTGTGCGCTGGTACGCGGCTGGTATTACAATCGATGCACAACTTTTTACGAATGACGTTCGTAATTTTAACGTCTTTGAAAAGCTGGTGGTAACTGCAAATCTGAACGTCCTGGCCGAACACAAATACGCCAGCACGAAAAAAAATACAGCATAGTTACACATTCTACACATACCCAAACAATAAAATGGAGAAGTTGTGCGTGTTTTTATTATTGCTGCAGCATATATACACAAAACTGTGGCGCAAAAACTGAACGGGAGACAATTGTGGTTCTTAATTCTGATTGGCTGAATCGCGTGAAAAAACAGTCTGCACACTGATTTCTGCGCGCAGCGTTAATTTGCGATAGTTTTCGCGCATATTTTTTACGAGCGATATTTTTGGACAGATGAAAAAATGCGCTCGGATCGTAATACCTGCATTAATTTCCGCGCGTTAATGTTAAACGCTGCGCGCAAAAAAAAATTGCGGTGCGCGTACGAATTTGCGCGGAGAATGTAATAGAGCACATTATTTTGGCTGCTGCTGCTTTAACGGCTTGAATAATTTGGGTTTATGCGGCGCTGTCACGCGCGCCACACACGGCAGGTTGGTTTCTGTATTAGGATTATGTGGCCGTTAGCCGCTTGATGCTGCTATATATGTATGTTTGTGCGCTGTATGTTTGTCGGGCTTGTGAGAGGCTCATGACGAGGTGAAACGTTGCTGTTACTTGTGTTTTTCTATTCAATCTGCTACAAGAGGACAAAGTGGTGCGTCCGTCCCTCATTTGTGTTCGATTCAATGTAGATGTGGTGGGAATCATACGATCACTGCTCGCTCGGCGAATCACCGGGAAAAGAATCCTCTGAGCGCCACCAGTCTGAGCAAAGACATCCGAACATGGAGCGCGGAGCCACTGGAGCCCACACGTCATGTCATGTGTCCTGGTGGTCAGATGGAGATTATTTAAATGGGCAGTCAAGGGAAAAAAAGGTGATGATGGCGGTGGTGGTGGGATACTGGAAAGTTCTGAAACTCTTCTGACCTAACCTGCCTGGACACACCACGTTTAGCTAAGGGTGTAATAAATTCTCTTTCCCTTTGTGCTGTGGGCTTCTTTGGGGTCTTTCAGCTACAGGGGCAGCTCGGTTCAGGTCTCCTGCCAATTGATGCGTCCACGACTAGTGTGCACACAGCCAGACTGCTCTCAATGCAGAAGCTTTGAGAGGCATCACGGATTCTCCTGGTTCATTGTCTTTGGTCAATGAACAGGCAGGAACCCTGGAAGGCTGTGCAGTGGAGCTTGACGGATTTTGGGTTGAAGGGAAGCCCTCTGCTTTGAACGTCTACCATGGACTTGATGGGATGGAGAGGGTGCACACACCATGGCCATTCAAATCTACTTAAATGGACATGGCGTTTACAGTGTCGCTTTACAAGACCAGCGAAGGTGAAGCTCTGGCACTGCAGCTGCTGTGAGCCGGGAAATGCATTTTGGGAGCTGCAGTCCACAATAAATGCAGCACACAAATGCCTTCTGTGGAATCCAGCCATTATGTGCGGAGCCCCATACCCTTCCCACCCAGCAAACAAACATGCCTTTTAGGTGCTGGGTCGGAGCGAGTGTGCCAGTGAGGCCGGAGTGAGCAGAGCATGTGTATGGAGACAGCGGAGGAAACTGCAGCATCTCCCCAGGTCATTGTCCGCCTCCTGAGATGTTGGCAGAGCTGCACAGGCTGCCCATTCAGACAGACCCTCAGCTTGGCATTGCTCCCTGAGAAAGACTGGAAGGAGGAACAATGTTATATACATTCCAGTACAATACATCCACCCCAGCCAGCCAATCACAGGCCCAGTGCCCGTCAGCACACCCTCGGCATCCACCACCCCGGGAACTGCTCAGCTGGCTGTGCCCAGATCTTGCCTTCTGATTGGCTGCGGGAAGGAGGCCGTGGCCGGGCGTAAGAGCCCGGGGAGGAGAGTGGGGGCGCTTGCCATTGTTTTGTCTATTGGTAAATAGTGCCGCATGTTTTATTAACCCCCTCATTGTGCTTCAGGCAGAGAGATCAATCTATACCTCTGGCCGAAGACACCTCATTCCTTGATTTGCTAGACACGCCAGAGGAAACAACTGTGACATCCCCTGGAACAGCTCCCCTGCATACCACTGGACACGGACCTTAATGTTCCACAGATCAGTAACACCGTCACATCTTTCCAGCACTCGCTGATAGTTAAGGTGACGCAGGTTATTTGAACCCACGGCTGTCATCTTCTCTAGTTGCCCCTCAAGGGGTGCCCATGTCCTCTACAACCTCCTCCACTCTCTACATGCCACCGCCTAACCTCTACAACCTCCTCCACTCTGTACATGCCACCGCCTGACCTCTACAACCTCCTCCACTCTGTACATGCCACCTCCTGACCTCTACAACCTCCTCCACTCTGTACATGCCACCGCCTGACCTCTACAACCTCCTCCACTCTGTACATGCCACCGCCTGACCTCTACAACCTCCTCCACTCTGTACATGCCACCGCCTGACCTCTACAACCTCCTCCACTCTGTACATGCCACCGCCTGACCTCTACAACCTCCTCCACTCTGTACATGCCACCGCCTGACCTCTACAACCTCCTCCACTCTGTACATGCCACCGCCTGACCTCTACAACCTCCTCCACTCTGTACATGCCACCGCCTGACCTCTACAACCTCCTCCACTCTGTACATGCCACCGCCTGACTTCTACAACCTCCTCCACTCTGTACATGCCACCGCCTGACCTCTACAACCTCCTCCACTCTGTAC
The DNA here is from genome assembly GCA_009667805.1 of Leptobrachium leishanense. Classification (NCBI taxonomy): domain Eukaryota; kingdom Metazoa; phylum Chordata; class Amphibia; order Anura; family Megophryidae; genus Leptobrachium; species Leptobrachium leishanense. The sequence continues at coordinate 392,899,545 of CM019066.1, read as the reverse complement.
ATGCCACCGCCTGACCTCTACAACCTCCTCCACTCTGTACATGCCACCGCCTGACCTCTACAACCTCCTCCACTCTGTACATGCCACCACCTGACCTCTACAACCTCCTCCACTCTGTACATGCCACCTCCTGACCTCTACAAACTCCTCCACTCTGTACATGCCACCTCCTGACCTCTACAACCTCCTCCGATATGTACATAGAACTGCGTGACCTCTGCTACCTCCTCCACTCTGTACATACCACTGCATGACTTCCAAAACCTGTTCCACTATGGTTCTACCACAGCCTGAGCTCTACAACCTCCCCCACTATGTACATACCACTTTGGGACCTCTACAACCTTCTCCTCTGTACATACCACTGATTCCTCTCTATGACCTCCTCCACATATCACTGTGTGACCTCTACAACCTCCTCCACATTCCAGTGTGACTTCTACAACCTCCTCCACTATGTACATTCCACTTTGTGACCTCTACAACCTTCTTCTCTGTACATACCACTGATTCCTCTCTATGACCTCCTCCACATATCACTGTGTGACCTCTACAACCTCCTCCACATACCAGTGTGACTTCTACAACCTCCTCCACTATGTACATAACACTGTGTGACCTCTACGACCTTCTCCTCTAAGTACATTATTATTGTCATCATTTATTTGGCGCCAACAGTTTCCGCAGCGCTTTACAATAACCAAAGGGAACGAGATACAGATAAACGGACATAGGATGGAATCAAGAGGGGCCAAATTACATTCTCCACGCAAAAACACACGCGCAACGCGTGATTTTGCGCGCCAAGCGTTAAACATTAACGCGCGTAAATCAATGCCGGAATTCCAATCCTCGTTCATTTTTTCATCCGTCGAGCAATAACGCGCATAAAACGGACGCACATAAATGCGCGGGCAGGAACGTTGCGTGCAGAAATCAGTGTGCAGACTGTTTTTTCACGCGATTCAGCCAATCAGAATTAAGAACCACAATTGTCTCACGTTCAGTTTTTGCACCCCAGTTTTGTGTATATATGCTGCATCAATAATAAAAACACGCACAGCTTCTCCATTTTATTGTTTGGGTATGTGTAGAATGTGTAACTATACTTTGCTGTGTGTTTTTTTGGGCTGGTGTATTTGGGTTCGGCAGGTTGATAGAATTTGCCATTAACACCAGCTTTTAGGAGTTGCTAAATTATGCGCATAAAGGCTGTGTGTTACAAACTGCGCATAGATTGTAATACCATCCGCGTACCAGCGCACAAACGCATTTGCGCTCACAATGTTAAGTATAGGACGCGCGCAGTACAGTAAGCTCGCGCAGGTTTCGCACAGGTTCACACGCGGTAGACGATTACGTGCGTTTGTTGCGCTGACAATGTAATACGACGTTCAGCGTAAAGGGGTTTACCCCTCGCGTTAATTTTTTTGCACCGGCGCAAACATTTGCGCGAATATTGTAATTTGGCCCGAGGTGTAGAGGGCCTTGCTCATAGGAGCTTTCAGTCTAGAGGGATTGAGGTTGAGGAAGACAAGAGGAGGTTTACCGGACGCAGGATCATGAGTGGTGGTGGTTCGGCCATAGAAGCGGTGGGGCCAAAGAAGCTTCAATCATGTGTGAGTAGGTGAGCAGAGGGAAGAGTTGCATCAGTGATGTGGTACAATAATCTGAAGAGATGGGTTTTGAGGGATTTCTTGAAGACCTGAAGATCAGGGGAGAGTTTGATAAGGCGAGGCAAGTCATTCCACACGACCAGAGCTTCCCTTGAGAAGTCTTGTAGGCGAGAGTTGGCCAAGCGTGTGTAGACAGATGACAGGTGATCACCTGCTGAACGGGGTTGTCTAGACGGGACGTGCTTGCGAAGTAACGAAGACATGTAGGGAGGGAGTTGAGTTATTGAGTGATTTGAACGTGAGCGTCAGTAATTTAAACTGTATCCTGGAATGTACAGGAAGCCAATGGAGTGACCAGCAGAGGGGGAGGTACAGGAAGCCAATGGAGGGACCGGCAGAGTGAGGAGGTTTAAGAAGCCAATGGAGGGACCAGCAGAGTGGGAGGTACAGGAAGCCAATGGAGGGACCGGCCGAGGGGGAGGTACAGGAAGCTAATGGAGGGACTGGCAGAGGGGGGGAGGTACAGGAAGTCAATGGAGGGAACGGCAGAGGGGGGAGGTACAGGAAGCTAATGGAGGGACTGGCAGAGGGGGGAGGTACAGGAAGTCAATGGAGGGAACGGCAGAGGGGGGAGGTACAGGAAGCTAATGGAGGGACTGGCAGAGGGGGGAGGTACAGGAAGTCAATGGAGGGAACGGCAGAGGGGTGGAGGTACACGAGGTGTGTCTGGTGAGAAAAATAAGCCTGGCGCCTGCATTCATTACAGATTGTAAAGGGGCAATACGGGATTTGGCGCCAATAAGGAGTTGCAGTAGTCAAGTCCTGAAATGACAAAAGCATGAACCAGCACCTTCACATACCACCGAACCATCTCTACGAGCTCCTCCACTCTGCACATACCACTGAAAGGTACACCTCAGGACACACATGCCCTCTGCTCTGCCATGACCTCTGCCACTCCCTGCCTGACAGCCGGGGTATAATGGGGCTTAGTAACTCCCTCTGCAGAGACATTAAACCCTGGCGTTTGCAGTGCTTTTGTGGAGTGAGCAGTCACAAGACGCTGTAACAGCGAGCTGCTGTGAGTCTCAGACGCTCATTATCCCACGCATCGCTAGACCTGACACAGTTATTAGGATTATAGCGTTTTACAAAGCTACCTTTCCATTAACTCCTTCAGCACCAGGCGACGAGACGTGGAAAGCAGAATACTTCCCAGGTCTCTTTTCCAGGAAAATCAATTAATCCACAGCGAAACCTGCAAATCCTGACTGACAGATCGCTCCCAGCGGGGTTGGGCTGTATTCCCAGCTTTCAATGTCAGGGACGGTGAAATACCAGCTCCTGGAGGCTGGCGCGGTGATGGTGGCCGTTCTCAAGGGCCACAAGGTATGAAGCTTCACATGGAAAGTGACTCGAAAGTAAAATATTGCTGTTTGAGGAAAGAACAGAAACAGGTGCTGTACATCATGTGTGTCTTAAAACATGACAAAACACATCCAGCGCCTGCTCCTGCAGCCTGAACCCGTTCGTTTATCTGGCCCAGGAAATCACTTTGTTGTGCAATGCTGTATTATGTTCCTTGTGCGTCTGTAAACAAGGGCGGATACAACCATTTAGTCACAGTTGTCGCCTGTGCTGACAGTGCCTCAGAGGGGGCTCTGTGCCCTGGATGTAAAGTGCCCCATCTGGGTCTCCGGCCGCTTGACTACCGAGGAAGGTCGCTCTGAGTCCGTAACACGGCAGGCGATAACGTGACCAATGCAAAGAATGACCATTTCATGGTCATACACTGACAGCAGGGCCTAGGCCAGGGGCGACACATTGGAGGGGGCAGCGCTTCCTGCTATCCTTTCCTTTATATCTCCCATATATTCAGGGTGTGTGGGTGTTTTTAGGGGCACCTCCATATATTCAGGGTGTGCGGGTGTGTTTTTAGGGGTTCCTCCATATATTCAGGGTGTGTGGGTGTGTTTTTAGGGGTTCCTCCATATATTCAGGGTGTGCGGGTCTGTTTTTAGGGGCTCCTCCATATATTCAGGGTGTGCTGGTATCCTTTTAGGGGCTCCTCCATATATTCAGGGTGTGCTGGTATCCTTTTAGGGGCTCCTCCATATATTCAGGGTGTGCTGGTATCCTTTTAGGGGCTCCTCCATATATTCAGGGTGTGCTGGTATCCTTTTAGGGGCTCCTCCTATATATTCAGGGTGTACGGGTGTCCTTTTAGGGGCTCCTCCTATATATTCAGGGTGTGCTGGTGTCTTTTTAGGACCTCCCCCATATATTTGGGGTGGTGTGGGTGTATAACAAAGCTGAAAAGCATTAAAACTCCCAGCACTATGTTTGCCTTACTTTCATGTCTATAGTCCGGTTCCTACGATAACAGGTGGTGGGGGCAGAATTTGGTATGCCAGGGCAGCAGGACGCCTTCAGGATATCAGAGGAAGCCATGCGCTGGGTGGTGGGAGCAGGATTGACTTGGACATACAGTGCTGCCTTTAAGCCAGTTGAACCAGGTTATGCTCCTCGGTAACCATGTTGCCCTTAATGGCCTCCTATATGTTGGACAATATTGTCAAAACCATTGCCAGTGTTTTCCCATTTGCAAGGATCAGGAACTCTACTGCGATACAGATATGGTTAAACCAGAGCCTGTTTGGTCCTGCTGGCCCAAAGGAAAGTGACCACTCCAGGCTCCCATTCCAAGCAGCCTTCTTCAGGTTCTGACACATCATCGATAGGGAGCTGGAGTAATCGTGCGAGTCCATGGTCTGTATAGACATGAATTGTCTCAGTTCATTGATAAACGGCCAAATTGCGCAGACTGGGGCAGATTGTAGTCAAACGTAACCCACCATGGAAAACCATCATCAGAATAAAATCGCCTCAGAGATGGAGGCGTGCACACAGAGTACAGTTAGGTAAGGGTTAATACAGTAAGAAGATGTAAGCACACATTGGACGTGACTGGGTGAAGGCCAAACATTTCGCATGACTGAAAGAACCTTATCTGCCGGCATGCTGAATGTTTCTATTGCTTGGTCGTCACTGCAGAGTTTCTTCCATTACACAGAAATATTCAGCAAGGGTCAGAAAGGACACAGGACCATCTTGCCCAGCCGGTGCCCGCGTCTTCATCTAGACGCTATCCACCAGGGCACCGTCAAGGGATAGGGGAGACAATTTCTGTGTCTGTGTGGAGTTTTATTCCTGGGTCATGCAAATATTTCTGCAGATTGTGAACGGGTTAAATGTCCGAGTTACCGGAGGTCCAGACTTCTCTAACCCAGGGCACAAGTCAAAGCCGTGAAATCGGCAGCTTGAGTAGACTTTGGGATGATTTAAACAGGAGTTCACCGGCGTTTTGATTCCCATAAAGCGTTCAGCTCAGTAATCAGCTCTTCCGTCTACACTCGCTAATGGAAAGTATGGATCAACCAAATATTGTGGGCCGATAATTGGCACTTACAATAAACTGTATCTGCCTTTAATTGGCCAATGTGGCTCACTGTAGCTGTGACACATTAACTCCCACAACAGGCCAAACTACTGCTGTTAATTGGTCTAACCCTAATGGGAAGTTCCAAAATACCAGTGAGATGGTTTATGAAATGGGTCGAGACGTGGGCTCTATGTTCTGAAAGCCTCCCCGTCGAAGCCCTACAACACTCCGTTCGACGGGGCTAAAAAGCGAGATCCTCCATAGGAGGATCCAGCCTTGCAGCGCTGAGCACACTAACTGCACTCAGCGGTGGCCAGATGGGCTTCAGAGTGGCAGGAACGTCCACTCTCACGGATGTTCCTTCTGCTCCTCAAAATGCTCGTCTGACCCCGGCCTTAGGCTGGAAAACCTAGAACAGCAGGCCTGGCAAGTAGGCATGCTTCATAACTGACCAAAAACCTGCTTTTCCGGGCGTTTTATCTGGCTTGCTATTTTTCGGAACAGCATAATTTTTCCCGATTTTTTTAATTGAACCAGATGACAGTATTCAAAAGTCAATGTTTTACCCTAAAAACGGAAAGAATTAAATGGAGCCCCTGGTTAGTCGGAGGGCCCTTACTTTAGATACGGCTGCTCAGAGGGAGGGAGACATTAGACGCCCAAGCCTCAAAGTTACAGCTAGAGATGTGATGTGCAACCAAGAACCCAAAACCATGGTGGACACCACCACAACCTCCACCAGGTATGTGCAGAGACCAGCTACATGTTGGCTGTCACCGGGCAGCGAGGATACAAGCCCAGGACGCAGCGATACACATGAGGAAGCCAAAATAAGTAGGGGAAACGGGGTTTATTGTGTACATATACAGAGGAAACAAGCGAGGGGCGATGCAGGAACAGGGCTGACTTGGGATACTGTGGGCAGGTCAACTAAAAGAGGCAGCACAGAACACAGGACAGAAACACAGGGGAAATGCAGGAACACTGCACTGCAGTTAAACCAGAGGAACACTTACATGAGACACCAGACAGGCGAGACAGGGAAAGGGCTGACTGGGAACAGATGGAAAGGACAGGAACAAGGCTGTGAAAAGTCCACAGGGAGTGAAGGTAAGTCTTGGCACAGCAGGAGTCTGTGGCAAAGCAGAAGTATCCAAATAATGAGGACTGTGGCATGCTGTGGGTCAAGGGCAGGAGGAGAGCGAGCAGGTATGAAGAAAGCAAAGGGTCTGGTACACGGGAGACAATAGAGCAAGCTGTTAGCTTGTGGACAGGACACACACAACTGAACAAGTTCAATGTAGAAGTCTTGGAGAAAGAGGTGCCTCGCTTAAATGGAAAGTCCAGGTGCTAATGAGGAGCACCTGGTCAGTTCAGCTGGGGAGATAGCTGAGCCATGAATGGCAAGGCATGAATTATGCAGCCGGATTATGGCAGAACAGTGCCAGATTTGCCCTTCTTCCTGCACCGGCGTTGTAGACCGTGACGTTGGCTTAGTGTAAATCTCCATGTGAACGAATCGTCATTTCCGTGACATTAACCACCAGCGTCCACTGGATGTGAACACATGAACATCCTGGACAGGAGGTCGGGATCAAGAGGAACCTGAGAGGAACCCAATCACAGGATTAGGGAACGGATTCACGTGGCTGTAAGGGTGATTGTGAGCAAAAATGAAAAAGTGAGACTGAGCAGGATACACCTCCAGTCATTAGCCCGACACAATGTGCCGTGACAAATTCAACTTCAAGGAGTCACTTCTCCAAAAAAATAACAGCCGTCTGTGCTCCTGAGGCTGCAGAACTGAGCGCACATCTTGCCCCTTCACACGCGGCTTTCTGACACTTTCACCAAATCTGTATGCTGTCATTCGTTGTAGAATCACGCTGCACTCTGTCTTTGCCCATCGTGGATAGAAATATCGGATGGAGGTGCTTGTATTACCAAGACTGAAAAAGGAGGCAGATTACCTGGTGCTATAGAGGGACCCATGGCTCTCAATTAAAGGCATGAGTTACTGGCTGTCAGAGAATGCTCAGACTTTATAGACGGCAACAAGGAAGGACCAACCTGGAGAATTTACGATGATCACAAGAGCAGCACATTCCGCAGCCAATGCACAGCATTATAAAACATTACTAATGGAGTCACTTTTTTTTCTGTTACAGTATAATTTGTCCAATTTGACCTTCACCGAGAGAACCACCCCTCCCCCCTTTTACTGATGGTGTCCCAGGTCCTGCAAGTCTAAAGTTGTGGCCAGAGACCAGTCATGGCCAAACCTATGATGCCAGGAAACTAAAGACCAGAAGACATCCCTGGACATTCCTATTTAATGTATGGTGACATTTCTCTTTACCCCAGGAGGAGCAAGGATTTATGGGATACTTAATATTTGCATATTATTGTTTATTAAAGGTGCATGAAACCCATTCAGCAAAGTAAATCTTAGTTGTGATTTTAAGCAACAGGAACGTCCCGGACATTCACCCCCACGTCTGACCCATTGACACAGTAACAATGAATATGGCAAATATACTGCGAATGCAAATACCCGCCGCACTCACAACGCCACAGCTGAGGGCGGCTTCCTGTTTCCACTGCATCGTTGTTGGTAAACGGAAAAGACCAACATCAAAAATTCTAGAAACTTATGCCGGAGGAACAAGGTCCGAGTCAAGGCAGTGATTCTCCATTTCTCATGGTGGCGAGAACCGAGCACACGGCGGCTTATGATGTATCCGTAAAGAACGTGAATAAAAACGAGGCAAACAAAAAAAAAGGTTTTGAATGATATATTTGTACTTTTTAAAAAATAAATATGGTTTCTACAGAATGTTTAAATTTTAAAAGAAGTGAGTTAATGAATCGTTTCCGAAACAAAAATTACAAATTATAGCACCAATAAATAAAAACAAAAATTACATTACATGAAAAAAAAAAAAAAGGATTTGTTAGGGTCATAATTATGCTTTTTTTCTTAAAAAAATATTTACAATACACAAATATACACATATATTATACCCTTGGATGCAAGAAGATACAAAGCTCCTTCAGCACGCTGGGGGTTAATGGCTTCAGGGCTACTATATATATATATATATATTTATTGGCAAGTAAAATAGTGGTGAAACAGTCCGTATGCAACAAGAACCAGACCAGAGCATCGGATTCTACTGACAGTATGCGAGCGCGAGTTAACAATACAAAGAGTTATCCCTGGACAAAAGCCTGAAACAGAGAGACTGGAAGCAGAAGAGAGATGGACAGGAGCCAGCAGGACCTCATGAATATATATATATAATGGTGCAGTATAGGTCGGATGATTAGCACATTCACAGATCAGTGCTTTTATATCACAATAAAGACCACTGTACAGAGCCAGGCGTGGCATGAAGCCCATGGGAATAGGACAGGGATGTGCACGGTAGGAGCTGGTTGGGCCTTGGGTCGAGGGTGGTCGGACATGGATCACAATTCATGTTACAAGTGGTTGTGAAAGCTCTCGGAGGATACACTGTCAGTATTTTTGATGAAATGGCCTAGTAGTTGCCACAGTCCGAATTGTGAAAGTGCTTGAGCAAGAGCGCGATGAGCAAACAAACCGTCCGTTAGAGCAGGCATTGAGCGCAGAAGGACACTTGCCCCATTTCCTTCCATAAATGCACTTATTACATCCAAAAAACGTGTGAACATACAAAACCGACTCAAACGAAAAATCCAGGAAGACCGTCCAGGGTCTCTGCACTGAAGACAAAGGAGGAGAACCAAACCCTTTATGAATCGCCATCACGGCCCATTGGCGATGGAGGGATCGGGCCATGGGATCTCAGCCCCTTATTAACACTGCAAATGATCCGTCTCGTCACATTACGCACAGAACACTCAATACCAGCGATGTGAACGTGACACGGGGCCGCTCTCAGGGTGAAAACACACCAAACCCCCACCGCGCGGGAAGCAAAACATGTCATCTAGGGGCTCCAGTGGAAAGACTAAAAGTGACGAGTCAACAGTATAATTATATCCGGCCAATTATCTACCCGGGGATGAAATCCTAACCAGCCGCCGGCCTGGCCTGTAACGGCATTCTTCCTCATCGTTGTCCTTGGCGGGGTCTCTCAAGGTCACAAAAGTCTACATTACTGGAGACGGCATGCAACCTCTTTGGCACGCTGACTATTAGAGGATTCCGGTGGAGGAACGCAAAGCATTACCCCAAGCACTTCTGCCCTCTCTCCTCGTACAGCTCTCCATAACGAGGAGCGACACGAGCAGCCGTGGACAAGGAGCTAAACCTAAGGAGACCTCTCTACAACACCTTAACCGCAGACTGACCAGTCTTAAGGGGGCGAGACGGCAGAATGAACCAAACGTACACCCATAACCAGTGTTTCTCAACTCCAGTCCTCAGGACCCACTAACAGGACGGGTTTTACAGATCACCTTGGGGAAATGCAGACTGAATCCTGCAATCACTGAGCTGCAAATCATATCACCTGTGCTTCACATATCCTGCAAACCTGGCCTGTTAGGGGGACCTGAGGACCAGAGTAGAGAAACACCACAGACTGTCATCTGCCAGGCCAGGGGGACAAAACAAATGCTCATTTCAGGATATATCTAGGTTTTTATGGACCATCGTGTTATGGGACCAGCGTCTGCCAAGATTACCATCAATTAAAGGTGTCAATCAACCAAGCAAATATAAATAAATAACCCCAGCCCCCCCCCAACCTATTCTCCGTACCCGACCTCCACGAAGGCACAGCTTTAGATCATGAGAGTCTAAACACAGGGATAAGCACAGAATAAAAAAGCAATGGTTTAGTAGTCAACCCATGAGACGCCGAGAACAAACCCAAGGCCCAATACCATCCCACAAGCAAGAGACATGATTAATACTGAACACACAGACCTACACGAAGGCCGGACACAACAACATCACGTCCACAGAGGAACCTGACAGGCCCCGAGCATCACTGGGGGAGCTCATCTGCACCCACATAACCAGACATACCCCCAGCCGAGCAGATCTGCCGGGACATATGAAAATGACTAAGCAGGAGACCACCTGAAAAAGTGCAATACAGAGCACTGAACGGGATTAGAACGTGAGGGGAAGACGTCTGTACGCTTTAATTGTGATGTGAACAATGATAAAAATGGCTGAAATTCCCATGTAGTGAAAAAATGGCCCCGTACGTGAACCCTGGTATTACCCCTCCCCCCCAGATTAAATTTTAGGGGTTTGTGGGGCGATCAGAGAAACTAAGACCAGAAAAGAGAAAAAAACCATTAAACGATTCATGTATTTTTTATATAAATAGTGTGAATTTTAAATAAAAACAAAGAACACTTGAGCCGAGCTCTCAAACAGGTTTTTTTTCTTTTTAAATTACGCTTCAATAAAAGGGCTTTTTAAATAAAAGATAGGCTGCAGTGACGGGCGCGATGCACATACAGATACACAGCTTATTTATACACAGTTACACCTTTGTGTACTCCTGTGTGTGCATATAATCATAACTGTACGCAAGCTGGTACACACACACAGCAATAACAGGGTTACACAGGCTGCACGGTTTAATGTCACCTTGGCCACATACAGATACACACGAAGATGTGAAAATGTCTTAGATGCAAGTACACACTAAGGTTAATGATGCACTGTTTGTCGGGAGCGGTGTGTGTGGCTTCAGAGAAGGAAGCATGTGGTTAATGGTAACCCCTGCATCGAGCAGGAGGGCTGGCAAGGTGCTTGGAGCTGAAACGCGTCTCCATCTAAATACTCCTATATACAGGGGCCTGGGGGTTAAATTCCTCCGTTCTGAGAAGGCACTTGATTCGATTTCAGGTGGGATCAGCCAGAATTAGTTGGTTAAGGGGACTTTGGCACCAGAGAGTGAGGTGCAGATACACCCGGGGTGGCATTTATAGGGTACTATGTAGGAGGTAGAAAACCGTCACCAGCGGGGAGTGGGTCTACTACTGAGAAATGACTGAATTGATATAGGTGAGAGCAGGAGGGGGCACGGCTCTATAGACCCATAACTGCAACATACTGCAGACGGGCCCGATATGATTGGGTTAACACTGATTGATCTCACTTGCTGATCCAATCCACGGACGTGCACTCGCATACAGTGGGGGGCATTCGCTAAACCATACTCTGCTTTGCAGCATACATCGGCCCTCCACAAGGATATGGACATTCCCTCTACCTCCGTCTAGCAGCAAAGGGGTAAGTGAAGCCCCCCCCATGGGGGATTTAACCCTTTCCATCTATACTGACTAATTTGGCACTGAAGGCCTTTATGTTGAGCGTCGTTGGGTATGTGAGGAGAGGCTATGTGACACCTTCAGCAATGCCGAGGACACGTTAGACGTGTCCCCACGCTCCAAGCTGCCATGCCGAGGACACGTCTGTTTACATCTGTTCAGAGTCACAGTGTACCGAGCCCTGTAACAGTATACAGCCAGCAGGTGTCTGCACACGCGGGTCACACACACACGTTGAAAAGGTTACAGTGAACAGGATTTCCAGTGACATCACGAAACAAGAACCTTCGGCCCAAGAACTCGCATCTCTACATGAGGCGCACGGCTCTGCGTTTTAATAATAAACAGATTTATTGGGTGGTGGCCGCGACCCGGTAGCTTCAGATTCTCAGTCAGGCTGAGCCAGTCCTGGTTCTGCGATTGGACTAACAGATTAGTTACCCTTTTCATGTCTCTCGCGAGTGTGGAGAGCCTGGAAGCCAAACTCACTCAACACAAACAATTAGCCACTCGAAAAAAAAAGCAAGCCTCACTCACTATGAGCGATTATTACAGGTACCGTAGCAATTCCACTCATTATGAGTGAGTCTTCCTAACCGGGGGAGTAGTAACTCAATTTACAAACACAGTTCCATTGACTTGACGCCACTTTCGCTCGTCATAAGGACACAGCAGTCTCTACGATCCATCTCCCGGTCACACTGCACAAGCTATTCCGCAGACGCTGTCTTCCTTTGGTCCACACTTGCGGCTTCTGGGACTTTTAGTTACGAGCACAGAAAGCAGGTTGGTACTGGCCCAGCACATGCCTGGTAAAATGGAGCCAAGAGGTCACACAGATCAAACGTTTGTGTTTTCTTTACACTTTAACGACTTTTTATCTTGATGCACGGGCAAAGGGACAGTCCAGCAGATAATGAGCCTTTCCACCTTCCGCAGCGATGGAGCCAGAGAATGCGCGGTGCACGTCTCAGTGTTTTATCAGTCACTGATCGGCGGCCAGTCCATCTGCACAGACACCCAGTAGTATAACAAGCATGGGACGCCCGCTCCTGGATTGTCCGTTGTCCCACCGAGGGGAGCATAGCGCAGCTTTATCTCATCTGAGGATGCAGTTTAGCCTTCGTGGACTCCCAGACGTTCCCTGCGGCGGCCGCCTTGACCTTTTCACGTGTTTTTTTTGTGAGCATGGGGGTTTAGCACAGATAGTGACAGGAAAATACACCCCAAAACATCCATGCAGGAAAGTTAATAAGAAGTTAGAAGCATCGTCACGGCTAAACCCCATGTGTCAGTTTATATATATATATATATATAAAAAATATTCCAAATGTTCAGCATTGGCCACGGGAGTCCAGAAAGTATACTGATTATGTTAATAACAAAAAAAGGGGGAAAAAACAATATATGTATGTATATACACACACACACACACATATACATATAAATCGTTATCTATAATTACTTTAATAATAATAATAATATAATAATATATTTATATGAACGCCCCCCTCCCCAAGAAAAAAAAAAAAAATACAAACATCATTGTTATATATATATATATATATATATATATGACCCCTGGTGTTTGTGGCTCTTGGTGTTTAGCAGCATCAAATTTAATAATGAGAAGGAGAAATGGTTTCTGAATGGTCGTCTACATTCGCTCTCTCCTTGCGGAATGCTTAAAACCAAAGTGCTGTGCTGAGTATAATCCTTCATTTAGATTCCATCTCGTCTCGCGCGGGGAGACCGGCCCCGACTCTCACCGCCGCGGCTTTTCACATCTGCGGGAACAGCAGGAAGAGAGAGAAAGAAAAAAAGAATAACGTTTACTAACAATAAAGAGACATTTTACAAGGCATCGCTCTATATCCCAATGTGTGTGTGTGTATATATATATCATCATCACCATCATCTCACTAGACTTTCCACCATCAACCACAACATAAGTAAAGCACCACGGCGTGAGCGTGTGGATATACATGGATATGGGGGTGCTGGACCTGCAGGATGGGGGTCATTCTGCAAGAGGGCTGGGGAAGAGCAGGCGATGCCTCTATACTGACTGCTATTCACATCGTACACATGGTGGGAGCATTAGGATCAGGCTACGTGGTGACACTAAGCAGGGTTTGGCTAGCTTGATGGTGGTGTCAGCTTCGACACAGTATAGGAGTCACAAATAACAGACCACCACCCCCCACTAGATTTCAGCTCTCCAGGTCAGGGTTAAACACTTTCATTGGCATGGACAGAAGCGGCAATGCACAGCTCTCGAGGAAGCAAAAGTGTCCCGAAAGAGGATAGGAAGAGTTTAGGGGACAGACGAGTGTTACGTGGGGAGACTTACTTTGCTGGACAGAAGTGGCAGAGCGCGTGTTAGTGAGCGAGGTCAGCGGAAAGAGGGGCCCCAAATGGATGCACTGCTCTAGGCCTCGTGTCTCTCCTAGTGAAAGACAACACACTGCTCCAGTTGTGCTACTTGTGTACACAAATCACCATTCTCATCACCCGCAATTATCACAAAACCCCAAGAAACCATCCGTCCTGCTCAACAGACAGCATCCTGGAGACCCCTATTAGGTCTACTCTGCCCATGTCCTCAACAAACCCTCACACGAAGAACCTTGTCAGGTCTACTCTGCCCATGGCCTCCTACACACTATGACACGAGGAACCCTATCAGGTCTACTCTGCCCATGGCCTCCTACACCATGACACGTATAAACCCTATCAGGTCTACTCTGCCCATGGCCTCCTACACCATGACACGTATAAACCCTATCAGGTCTACTCAACCCATGGCCTCCTACACACCATGACATGAGGAACCCTATCAGGTCTACTCTGCCCATGGCCTCCTACACACTATGACACGAGGAACCCTATCATGGTTACTCTGTCCATGGCCTCCTATACACTATGACACGAGGAACCCTATCAGGTCTACTCTGACAATTCCCGTCTACATAAACTCACTACATCCTGGACAGTTTACAGTCCCATCCATGAAGTTCTCTGGTTGACCCACCCTGCGTTATTTAAAGTCCACCACCATGTATACACCCATAAATGACATCCCAGCAGTCCCAATACCTAAACACACCATGACTACATCTGGCCGTACCAATAATAAACCATTACCAGACCCCTGAGCCAGGAAGAGCCAGTGAGATAATCAGGGTAGAAACCAGCAGGCCGTCTGTCGCTCACACTTGCGATGTGTCTCAGGAGATCCTGTACATACACTGACCCAACGGCATGACCACCATGTGTGAGGACCGGCTGGGTACCCAACATGATGATGGGAGGTCACACCTGAGCTAAACCTGCAGACACGTGTGAGAATGGCTCCCCGTGCGCACAGAGCAGCTCAGTTACATTAGGTGTCATGTCAAACCTCGTGGACAAAAAGACAGTGTGAGAGAGAAGCACCGAGGAGCGGCCAGACGTGTGCAGGCCGGCCAGAGAGGTCTGCTCCATACAGAGAGAGGTTCAAGCAGGAATGAGCAGGAGGAAGCCACTATCTGTGCATTCAGCATTACGAGTGTGGAAGCAAAAACCAACCTGCAAGTCCTTTCGTTTAACTCAAGCTGCCTCGTTTTGCAACGTGAGTCTGTGTATTTACAGGAACATTTACAGGTCAGGGGGTCTTGGACAAACAAGTGTTTTCTCCTCTCTTTGCAAGGCTCACAATGACTGCAAAAAGCAAAAGGAAAAAAGAGAGAACTAAGCTAGCGGCATCAGCAAGAGAAATGTCATCATGCATTACTCTACAACACATCAGAAGCTTTATATCCAACCCCCCTCCCTGAACAACCCAGGGTGACCGTGTGAGCAGCAGCCCATATCCCAGGACTGGAAGCAAAACGGTACAGCATTACAAACCCCCCTGTCCTGGCAGAAACGGGTCACCCTGGCTTGTGATGTCCTGACAGTAACAGTTTCCCCAAACTTCACCAAGATCCTTCCATGAAATGACCACAGACTCCTACATGGGGCCCCTCCAGTACCCAGGGGCCGGTGGTCATCTCACCGCAGGACCCTTATTCCTAATACATGTGATACAGAGCCCGGCTGCCCGTCCTCTGACTCCCCCTGTGAACAGAGACAGGCAAAGGGAAGCGAATCAGCAGAGCAAACTCTGCATTTGGAAGAAACAAAAAGGGAGGAAAAATCTCATCTCGGAGAGAAAGTCCTGCATCATGGAAAAAATATGAAAGAACAGAAAAATGCTACAAATTATCAGGACAGGCTCACATGGGGCTGGTCACTGATCTATAATGCAGGACACCTGACAGGACAGGCTCACACAGGGCTTATTTATACGTAATGCACATTATCAGGACAGGATCACACAGGGCTTATTTATACGTAATGCACATTATCAGGACAGGATCACACAGGGCTTATTTATTTCCATTTTTATTATTATTCTTTATTTATAAAGCGCCAACACATTCCGCAGCGCTGTACAATGGGCACAGTATATTTACAATGAAGGAGTACAGACATAAGACATACTAAAAGCATGTAAGGGACAGACAGCCCTGCCCGTAGGATAATTGCCCTACTGATACAGCACATTATACAAGTGCTCAGCCAGACATCCCGTGAGTTTACAATCTAAAGGACAGAGGTAAGTGAAACAAAAGGGGAGCGGGGGAGTGTGGAGCTGGGGGCTAGAGAGAAACTAGCAAGGATTGTATAGGAGTGACCAGGAGTTTGGACTAAAGGTTGATTAGACAAAATTGGAAGGGAAGCAATGAGTTTGGGCCCAGGACTGGGTTGGGTGGATGGGGCAAAGTGGAGATGCAGAGGCTGCTGCAAGGTGGTGGCTGTGTTTGGTGAGCTTGGAGTCCTTAGGAGTTCTATAGTACATTATCAGGACAGGCTCACGCAGGGCTTATTTATATGTAATGCACACTATCAGGACAGGCAGACACAAGGCTTATTTATTTCTGTAGTACATTATCAGGACAGGCTCACACAGAGCTTATTTATATCCAATGCACATTAGCAGGACAGGTTCACACAGGGTTCATTTATATCCAATGTACAATATCAGGACAGACTGACAAGGGGCTTATTTACATAAAATGTACATTATCAGGACAGGTTTACAAAGGGCAAATTTATATCCGTATTACATTATGAGGACAGGCAGACACAGGGCATATTTATATCTACAGTACATTATCAGGACAGGTTCACAACGGGCTTATTTATATCAGGACAGGCTGACGTAGAGCATATTTAAATCTACAGCACATTATCAGGACAGGCTCAGTTAGAGCTAGGTCATCTACTCCTGGCAGGTCCGTTCTCTCCGAGATCTGTCATTTGATGTGTTGGAAGGACAATAAATCTCGGGCAGGAGAGATATAAAACCTTCCAAATGCAGAATTTTACCAACCGGAAATGAAGAAAATGGCATGAAATGAACACAGGACACAAAGCGTCATCACGCTGCCAGACACACCGTGTGCCGTGTGAGTATTTACACTGAATGACCCCCAAGTGAAGCACATGTAATAAAGCAGCGAGGTGGGCTGCGTGGAAATCGCTCCGGTGACGTGACATGATGATACACAACGAATCCACCGTGCACTGGTGGCAGAAATGGGGGAAGCAATTCTCTGTCGTGGAGCACGTGCGCTGACCTACGCCTGCTCCCTACCTGCTGGAAGTTGCCCTTCAGAGGTAAAGAGACCGCACAGGACTTTACCCCTTTGCGTCCAAACCCCTCTCCCACTGCAGCACCACGGGGAGGGGCGACATTGGAATGGGAAAACGGAAAATCCCCCCAAACACCAAAAACACATCGGAAGCACAATATGAATAAGCTTTTTCCCGATGTGTGCAGTCACGGCGGCCGGCCAGCTCGCCGTGAGAGCAGACTGGATAATGAGACATGAGTCCCTCTGCCAGTAAAAAGCAGAATATTTCCTGTACGGTCTTGTACGAGGAAGGGTCTCGTGTTGACTTTTTATACATTAATCGCACAAAGCTTCCAGCGCGGCTATAAAAAGTTAGCTCCGGCAGCTTTATTTGATCAACGTATCATGACATGTTGGCGTATATTAACTCCAGGGATCTTCTCCTGCTTTATTCTCCATTTTCAGGCTGAGCGGCACTGCATCCCGGGTCTCTGAGCACCTGTGTGGTCAGGGAGATAAAACCTGGAACACATTCCCTAAAATATATATAATATACTGTATGCTGGGACCATGAATGGTTTATGATGGTCCAGGGAAAGAAGCCCTGAAAAAACCCTCACTGAATATATAGAGGGGTAACTGAGGCAGTGGCGCAGCATCTCCTGAGCTTCACAAAGGGATGCTGCTTTACACAGAGCGGCATTACTGTGCGGCGGAAGTGAAGGGTGCGAAGAGAATGGCTTCCCCCAGCCTGCAAGTGGTGAAGGTTAGAAATCTTTCCCCCGCGTGTCCCTTTACACAGGCGCGTGAGCAGCGGTGTGAATGGCCAGCCTCACCACAACATGCCGGGATAATGACTATTGATTCAGGCACGCACAGACCCACCACCAGAAGCACCGTCACCACAATGCAGCAACCAAAGCTTGACCCAATGTTATCATGAGATTCAGGAGGTGATTTAATCAGATCCATACCTCACGGGGTTACTGAAAAGACACCACTTATCTAAAAAAAAAAAAAAGCTTGCATTTGGCAATTTCCCTCGGAGCCCGTGTGGTCCGGACACACTGTAACTATAGCAGCCTGGGGGGCAGGGACCACCGGCACAGCATTGCTGGACTACCTGTAAATTTAGGGAATAAAGTACAAGTACACGACTTCCTAAAAAAGCAAGACTGATCCGTTTTTAAAAATGCTAGATTTGCAGCTTCTCGTTGGGACATGAATGGTGGTGCTGGCACGGCCTCTCACCGTCTGGCTAGCATGGCTAGCGATGGGACTTAAAGTGTCTCGGATGGTCAGGTTTCTCCTGCGATTTCACATGGGGTTTACAGGAAAGGTGAGGCCCTGGAAATCTCATGATGACATTAAGACAGACAAGCAGAGTCCCCAATCATCGCAGTGTCCTTCGATTACACAACGAGCAGCCGGTGACTGGCCGCCAATCAAATCGCTGTATTTGTGGGGAACGGCGCAGCCGGCATACGGAGACAGTGGTTGATTCGGAGGGGCAGGGTTTAGTGAGCACACGATACATAACGTACAAGCGGGGCGGTTTGTACCGGATTTTCTTGCGCTTTCGTTTAAGGCCCTTTCCTTGCTTTGCTTTTCTGGAAGAAAACAAAAAACAAAAAAGAGGGAGAGACAGAGACAGAAAGGGCAAAAAGACGAGAGAAACCAGAACGGGGCCGGCGTAAAAATTATCATAAAGGTCAGAAAATGCACGTGGTGACAGGAACGAATGCGAGGACAGGGGGGGGGGGGTACTGGAGACTATTAAGGTAAGAGAATAACGTGCATTCTTGCCCCCGGGCACCGAGACATGGCTGGCCCTTCCTGCTGTATACAGTGCAGTGGCTGTTAATGTGTGGCAGTTTTGGAGCGATACTGTTGTTTTTTCCGGTCCTCGGTGGGTTAACGTGTTGACACTGCCAGGCAGCGGGTAGAGGTCAGTATGGAGGCCCTGGCACTGGTATAAAGCGAAATGGGCAGGGAAGACGTGCGCTGTCCTCCTCTGGTTGGCAATAACATGATGACAGCAGACGGATCCCGTCAGGCTTTACTTCTGAAACCCAACACTGGCCATTTCTTTCCCTGCACCTCCCTGGTTTAACCCTATCCGGAGGGGATTCACCGTCTCACTACCTGCGCAGTAATGGATATTACTCCGTATTAAATGTTTCAGGTGGGAAGACCAAGGTGTGCCTAGAATATTGCTCATTACAAAATACACCCGGGTACAAGTTCTGGGTGCCGAAAAACAATACCTCCCACAATTAAATATGTTCCCTGCCAAGACTCTCTGCCACCTGGTTTCCTTTGGCAGAAGTACGCATGGAGCGGGGTTTTGGGGGTGAAAGGAAGGGGTAGGTTTTTGCTCTGAATGGTACTTGCATGATTTTGAGGAGTGTACCATCCTGGCCATTACACGCGGGCACCGGCAGCAAGACATACCATATGGGCCCTGTTAATGGCCAGCAAAGAATGCAAACACCAGATACCCCAGCGTGATGCGCTGCATGTTAACCCTTTGCATGTAACTGTGCAGTTGCCTGTCCTGGGGCACACAGAGGGTTAAAGAGCAGCACATGCGTCAGAAGTGCGCGCCTGTATTCACCGTCCGTGCACATGATGCCCTGAAGACAGCAGAGGTGACCTTTCTCGAGCACACGGCTCGATATTAATAGGAAGAGCATGATTCTCCTGCACTGCATTGTGGGATCCTCGGCTCCCGGGCACCCTGTACCTTTCCTGACCAATGTAAAGTGGGCAGAAGATGGCTATAAGAAGGGACAGGAGCCACGTCCACCCCGTGGTTTATTTCGGGGCCGCTTTACCTCCCACAGGATGCTTTATTTAAATCTTCCTGCAGTCTGTACGCGCGCTTACGACCCCCACACCCTGGGAAGGGCCGGGCATCCCCTGGGCACCCAATTACTCAATCCAGATTCCGCAAACCCAGTTTAATCGACTCTATGTAACCGTCTTGGCAAATAGACTCCCTACAGGCTGCGTTCCCCAAATCCTCCCACCTGACAGAAACTGACAGAATGAGCAATAACACCAGTAAAAAAAGACACGTTACAGGCAGCGTCCCCGCAGACGCAAAATATCAGTAATGGAAACTCCAGATAGAACGAATAGCAACGCAGGCAAACGGCGTCAGGAACCCCAATGCACGAACCTGATTAGAAGGGTATATATCTAATGTAGAGGGATGTGACAGCACATTATCATGTTTAAATCTGTGCCTTAGAAAGGGTTAATCTTTCCAGCGGTGAAGCATTTAACTCATCCATTGCTGGCGTCTCCAGGAGCCTTTCCCGGGAGGGTAACATGCATGCTGAAGCAGGTGAGGGTTTTCAGAAGAAACTTTTCCTGCACCGGTGCCAACTGACAGGTCCTGACAGGGTCTGCAAACCGCCCTATCCCCCTGGGCAGCTCTCCCCCTCGTCTTCCCATCCACCTCTGCTCTGATAGACTCCACTGTGAGAGAACTGTGGTGCGGCACTAACCGCCATCTTTCCGGAGCCCTGTCTTACACTGCCAGGGGATTCTGGGAGGGCGACTTGTGAAACGATTAGTGTGTGGATCGTGGCATCCTCCTCTTCTGACTGCAGGGAATTAGTGGCTCTCCACGATGACAGACACGATGTGAATGTACAGGCGGCACGCAATGCGCATTAAATACGTCCCGGGGGTGTGGAGATGCGAACTCCATGTACAGGGTCGCCTCAATCACCCATCACACCCACACACAATGATTAAAACGCTCAGATACAGAGGAAGGTGAATCGCAAAGTTTAATTAAGTTTGTATTTTGTCCTTGAATTATCGTTATTTTTAGAAGATCCGTCACCCTGAGACAGTTCAGATTCCACACATTAGATATATCTATATTATCCAGGGTTTGGAGGAGCGGTTAGTCCAGAGGTCGTGATGGTGAGATACCGTTTATTTACCGGACTAACAATACAGGATAGAGGGGAGAATCTGGAAAGCGTGTCCTGTATTGTTCATCCAGTAAGCGGTGTGGGCACGATTACAGTGTGTGTGCTATAGGTATGTATAGACACACACACAATACACACACACTGTGGGGACCATGCACACTCAGCAATTACCC
This sequence comes from Leptobrachium leishanense, assembly GCA_009667805.1. Lineage (NCBI taxonomy): Eukaryota > Metazoa > Chordata > Amphibia > Anura > Megophryidae > Leptobrachium > Leptobrachium leishanense. The sequence continues at coordinate 392,878,416 of CM019066.1, read as the reverse complement.
ATTGACAATTACAGTTACACAGTTATACAATAAAATAAACACAAGGCGTGAGAAGGTTTGTGTCAGTTTCAGTAGGTCCCTTGACGCAGATTGTGATTTGGTTTGCGCTGAGGCAGAGGTTAATGCACCGACCGGCTCCCCGCAGAGGATGAATGGCTGCCGGGGAAGCAGGGTTAGCTGGGAAAGCCGTCAAAGCAGAGGCAAGAGTTTGTAATCAGCCACCAAGCACCGCATGTTAACCAGGCAAGCAGAGCGTTATCTGGAGCGCATTCCACAGCAGCAGAAAAGCACCTACACCAACAGGACTGGGAGCAACGCAACCACCACGTACAGCACCGCATCTGGGTCCAGGTCCCTGAGACTTCGGGTAAAACTATGGGGGTCTCAGAATTCAGATTCACTATACTGAGAGCCAATTGGGCCCAGAACGTGATGCATACTACAGTATGTGTGGGGGATCTGCGATATAACCCCCGTGCTTTACGATTCAGTCATTGAATGTTCCTTCCCATCACATATGAGAGCCTGCAGACCCCTGGCTGAGCCTCCAGCTGCTCACTCGCCGGATGCCTAGCGCTGTCAATTGTGAGCAGTGCACATCCAACACTAAGGGGGGAAACAGGGGATCAGCTAACTGGTGGGCACAAAATACCCCGGGATCCAAGCCGAAACCTTTTTGCCAGGCTCCTCAAGGTTGTTGATTGTGAATATAATGCTCGAAGGGTCAGGGGGGTCATTTATTCTTGAACTTAGTAAAGGAAACCGGTGACCAGAGACGAGCCACGGCGGCCGTACTCAGAACAAGGAGATCCTGTTACAGTGGGATCCAGAGATCTGTTGTCATTACATCCTAGCCCTCATGTCACGGCGCTGGGAATACAGCACCATAAATAATAATAATAACCACAGGGGTTAAGGACAGACATCCCATCCCAGTATATCAGATGGTGTGGGGATAATGAAGAGGAAATAAGAAAAGTGTGAAAGCAGGACACTTACTTTTCCTGTTTGCTTATTACATCTCTCTTTAATCTGTAAACAAAAGAGAGAGTGTTTTAAAGGGGGAGCGAATGATGTCCCACCAATAGAGACAACCACACACAGCAGCATGCCACAAACAATGGCAATGTACCACGACGCTCACAAATACACCATGCACGTGGCAATGTACCACAACACACAAAAATGCCAAACATGGTAATTTTCCATGAACCACACACACAGGAGTGACACATACGCATGGACATGCACTACATGGAGGCAAAACACACAAACCTGTCACACAGAGTACTGACCTGCATTCACACCGGCTGTGCTGCTGAAAGCTCTTGTCGATGATATTCTGATTTATGTGAGGTCGTATACTCATTATCTGTAGAAAAAGGACACGAGACTTAGTCATGGCTGTATTTCTATAGCTGGTGACAACCTGCCTTTCTACAATCAATCCCAGAATGATGGGAAATTGCCAGTCCGAATCAAGGGCCACAAAGTCTCTATGCAGCGTTTCCCTCCTGCTTAGGCTGGGGTCAGACGAATGCAGTGCGAACGTGCGTTGAGCCGCATTTTATTACGGCCGCAGTAGCAGCAAATGACGGCCAATATACGAAGTACGGCCGCATGAAAGTTCGGTCGCGCAACGCAAGCGGCAAACAAACGCATTTTTTCGAGAACGTGGAACCGCTAGTACTGACGCACAGAGTGCGCTGCGTCCGCATAGCGGCATGTGTGCGTGATTAGGAGACGTCAGACGCTGCTAATGTCCAGCCGTCCATTTGTTTTTTATAGCTCCGTCAAAAAATACAGCCGACATTGCGCATCGTATGACCGCTATCGTGTCTTCCGTGAAAAATGCGTTCATCTGACCCTAGCCTTATAGGAACTCATTGAGACAAATGTGCTGGTCTGGAAATAAAGGGACTCTTGGCATTGGGGCCGAGAACTAAGAAAACCCTGGGGGGGGGGGGAATAAGCACATGTCTGAGATAACAAGGGGTCTGTCTGCCCCAGGTCCTATGCCCAAGTATGCGAGATCAGGTGTAAGTCACCAATGCCAGGCGTGTTCTCACCAGGGCTGTTAAAAAGGCGGGCGACATCACATCAGACATTGGGAAAATTATCAGAGCGTACCCTGGTCGTTTTGCTTCTCTGTTTTAATGCAGTTTGAAATATAATCACAATAAAAAGACACAGCTGGTCAGTGGAGGAGGAAGCATCCAAACACTATCAGGGTTATTCAAAGAGAATCGAACGTTTGGTGACTTTTCGTTCTCTTCAATTCGGTTCGATTTGGGGATCCCATTTCGGCAACCCTGTGGTGTATTCAGCAAGCACCACAGGGTCCCCGAATTGCAGGGAAAACTCACCGCAAACCTGCCGACAACTCACCGCAAAACCCAGCGAAGGCACATCGAAAACCTGCAAAAACATCTGGATTAATCCAGCTGAAAACGCCAGAAAAACCCGAGCAGGAGCCGATCACACGCAGCGCAGCCACCGGAAAAACCCGACACTGCAGACGAATGGAGTGAATAAATTAAAAAAACAGTACGCTTGAATGTTTGAAAAGTGAAACGCTGTTTGCAAAAGAAACTACTGAGCGAAAATGTCTGAAATTCACATATAAAATCCAATGAATGATAATAAAAAGGGAAGTTACAGAAAAAATAAGTTAAAAAAATAAATAAAAAAAATAATAATAAAAAATCTGAATATTTTTTTAAAATAAAAATCCAGAAAAATGCTTAAAATATCCTAAAAAAAATCGATAAATAAAGAGACTCTTTACTGCAGAATTTTATAATGAACGGTTTATTAGATATTGAATTAAAACGGGAATATTTTTAACATTGAAGCCTATGGAATTCGTCTGAATAAATCTGCCGCATGAAACCACCAAATGGCAGGGCAATTCGGCAATTTTTCACTACTGGCATTTGCTCTCTGAATAGCCGAAGCATTGCTTCTCTATGGGGATTCACTGCCCTTGAACAGGCGCCGTATGTGCAGGCAATTCGCCAAGATTTGGCGAACTGCCTGCTCTCTGGATAGCCGAATGACCAAGAAAGGCCATACCCTGAATTTCATCGTTCGGTTCCCTTTCGGCAGCCATTTGGATCTCTTTGAATAACCCTGTATAAGATGTTTGGCAGCTCGCCGCCGGGTGTCTTTTCTCCTTTAAGGCCCTGTGACAGTCATGTGTGGTAACCAGGTGGGGGTCACATCACATACGGAGCAGCAGGATCGTTACCTGTGTCACGTGAGGCTGATTGTAAGGAAATGTTTGCAAATATTTCACTGGGAAGCTAATAACAGGTGTACAGCGAGGCCAGGAGCAGTGGGCTCAATGCCGTGATGTGTTTGTGGAAGACAGGAAAGCCAGAAGCGGCTGTAACCGCCAAACATGGCGCTGCGTTTACCATGTAACCCGAGAGCGTCTGGGAATCAATAAAGGTTACGTGGGGCTGCTGGTCCCAACACTTTATTATGTACATAGAAATTATATTTTAGCCAGTGATGTAGGACAGGCCACGTCCCGGCTTTCACAAACCCTGTTACGGAGCGGTGCCTAGGCCTCCCGCTCGCCGTTTACCTGCATTGTGATGTTGTACGTCTCCACTGGCACGCACTCCAGCGTTTCGTCATTGCAGCAGCCCGAACATCTCATCAAGGGCACGCAGGACGGCTTGAATATGAACTCCACGTCGTCAGGATACTCCTGGTATACGTCCACCATGGTCTCCCGCACCTTGCAGACACTTTGCTCGAAGACCTTATAAAACGGCACCACTGCGCTCGGGAGAGAAAAGAGAGCAGACATTTGATACGGCCCCTGTACACAGTGAGACGATAACATCTTAAAAAGCATGTACCAATCCCAACCGGCACCAGCAATGCTCCATCACGGACACAAGTCAAGCGAGGAATGAGCTGCAAGTCGATGACAGATAAAATGACAAGCGGCTACGTGTGTGGAGGAACGCAGAGATAACAAGGTCTCATATGTGACTTGACTGTCATGGCTAGTTAGTTAGGCTAATTGGCCGGCACAAACCTATATATAAAAATTCCACTGGTTAAAATATCCCTCTTAGTAGGAAAATAGCCGTGATTCCCGGGATTAAATCCTCTTTGGGCGCCTGCGGCGGGATCACCGGCAATGCGTGAGCGGGCTAATTAGACGGGTATTTCTCAGCGCGAGGACAAAGACTCTCAGTCAGCGAGCTTTCAGCCACATGGTGTATGGATTATCAGGAAAATTCCCTCACACTTACGCCATCCCAGCGAGACCATGCAGATTAGCAGGCCAAGCTGGCAGCAGCGTTTAGAGATGCCCCCGTCCAGCTGCCGGATGCGCCACCCCCCATTGTAACCAACCACAACTCCAAAATTCCTGACAATTTTCTGCTTTTTCCATAGAGGAACACTTGTCGCGAAGCAAATCGGTTTGTTTCCGTGTCCCTTTTCACAAAAGCCCTATATGACGGAGACGCACATGCGGGAAGCGACTGCATGTGACAGCGAGATGCCAAACGTCACAAAGAAATATAAGGATAAACGCTGTAAGCCGGGACACATTGTTATTAGCCTTCAGAAAAGAGGCTGCAGCGGCACGGAGGGGGTTAAGCCAATTAATAACCCTGTGTAACCCACTTAATAAGCTGCAGATTCTGACACATCCAGGAGTCCTCAAATAACTTCCAGGCCAGGAAGCAGGCCCCCTTCGCCTTCCACTGCCAAGAAGGGTCCCTCAGACCACCATAGGAGCAGCTGGAGAGCCGCCCCACCCCCTCAGCGGCCTTCCAATGGCCGAAACCCACTGCCTGAGAAACCATAGGAAGGTGTACACCACGATGCTGCCATCAGCCAAGCACGCTCCCCTTCCCTTCATATAACACTGAGACACAAAGCCCTGCCGGCTGCCTTCACAGCACAAGCGCTGGAATGTTAGGACCCCCCCCATGTTTCCCTTTCATGCTGAGCACAGGGAAAGAGCTGCCCTGCAACATGTGCAACCCATATCACAGCATTTCACCTGGGATCTCTCACGTGCATCATACTGCAGGGGTGCACATTTCATGCACTGCCCATCTTGAAGAATACATTACAGGCTGAGCACCCTTATCTGAAGTGCACAGGGGCCAGACGAGTTTTGGAATATTTGCTTAAAATAATGAGATATTTATTGGACCCAAGTCTAAACGTGACATTGATTTATGTTTCACACACACACACACGCACAGCATTTTTGTTATTCTTTCCCTGTGATATGAGACCGGGAAAGAGGGGGGGGGGTTGGTCATACATTTGTGACGACATGTTGGCTCTCAGAAAGTTTCAGATTTTGGAGCATTTAATAATAATGGATAATTGACGTGTGTCCAGGAAGATATTGTAGATCTGCCAGCATTATGTACCCAGGAAGGGGGTCATCTCCCCAGGACCACCTTGCCACTTATAAATCTGATTTAACTTCGCTTTACACTTTTTGCCTGTCTATAGATTCACTGGTTTATTCACCTGTATGTATCACCTGTATGTATCAGAGCCCACTTGTGCTGTTACTCTGTATATTCTACATGCAAGTACTTATCACTCACTTTTCATTACATTGTACCATTCATGTGCTTGTTACATGGACATTTATCTTTTTGAACTATATTTACTAATACTTATTGAGACAATGTACAGTATATATGATTCCTTTTTAGGGACTGGATGTTGCTTGGTTATGTTTAGTTCTTTATTTATTTGTTTATAAAGTATTTTAGCAGGAAGGATACATTGAGATTTCTCTCGTTTTCAAGTATGTCCTGGGTTCAAGAATTACTGTATGTGTGTACTGTGCATCACAGTGAAGCCTCTGAATCCACGGGTTCACTAGTCATTGAATTCCTGTGATATGTTGATTCTGAATGTGATTATTAAAGCTTTTGGATACTTTGTCAAGGGAGTTATCTGCTGGTTACCATTTGTGATCGATTAGGGTCACACGGGAGAATGACCGGCCGGTGACAACTCACATTACAGAGGGTATGTTTCTATACAGATGATCCTAAACGCTTACGTTTTGTTAAAACTGCCTCATTTATATCCCTTTACATGTACGGAGCAGCCTCGCTTTACCCCTTACACCAAGGCTGTCACACTGACAGTACCCCAGATGTTGATTGCCTACAGGGAAAGCCAGGGAATAATGGGAGTTGTAGATCAGAAACATCGAGGGGGCAGAGATTGACAGCCCTGCTTTACACCATTTCAAGGGTTAATACCATGACAATGTCTGATAAAAACCACAGCTGCCCTCATGGAAAAGGAGTGGAGCAGTCTCATTGTTTCATATAGATGAGCAGTGCATAAAAAGTGCAACCGTGGAGCATGTACAATTCACATATCCTGCTGTGACTCAATAACAGATTCTCCTCTTGATGCATTTAAATAATACATATTGCAGGGCAGCACCCCCACTGTGCCCCAGCTCTGCATGAGTCATACTTTGAGCTACCAACCGGGGGGGGGGGGGGAAGAAAAAAAAGAGTCCAGGTCCCCATTACCTGGAGCATGAGGGAAAAAGCGACAGGCGTGCAGGCCACAGCCATCAAGTGTCCTGTAGCCATCCATCACTGCCTCACTGTCCCTGGGCCCTAAAAGCACAAGAAACAAGGAGTCCCAAAACCTTTCCTGAATGTGTTAAAATGCTGGAAGGCTTTGACGCCACTGTGTACGCTCTGGCGGCGCTGACGTGACGTAGGGCATGGGGGGGGGTTTAATGTTTCACATTTGTCTGCATCGTGATTCTGACAATACGGACAGGGAGGGGTGACCCATCTGCGCCCGCCTTCCCTTCTGCCGCACGCTCCCCACGTTTCAGGAGCTTAAAATAAATGGGCTGAGTAATCTGTAGCCACCCGCAGGCTTCGGAATAATGAGAGATATTCTGCGCATGGGGAGGAGACGAGAGGTCTATCCCTCAGACATACCGACAATTTCTTCCCGATCTCCATGCTTCCTAACTCCTGTACACCAGCTGGGAAAAGGTTATAGACCCTGGGAAGGATAAATGCCCGGCTCTGCGCCTCAGATGCTGTGGGGGTAGTCACCTCTCCTCTGTGTGCGGCAGGTAATCTGCCATGATTAATAACCCATTAAGTGACGGATATGTCCTCACTGACACTCCCGGCGCTTTATACTGATTGTGCTCAGTCAGTATCTCACGTGCGACACGTACCATTAACCCTCAGTGTGCCAAGCAGCCACACACAGATAGAAGCTGCAATCATTCAAGGCCAGCGGAGCAATGAGTGAGCTCGCCACGCTAGACGGGTCAGTCTCCTGATGGATAACACCACTGGTCGTCTGATTAAAAGGAATACACCCCCGTGGCGTGTTTAATACAGAGCATCAATCAGCCCCGTATGAGTAATCCCAGAGCACCGTCATGGCTTGTAGCCGATTTCTAATACGCCAGGAAGCCTCTCACCTACAGCCCGCTCAATGTCAGCAGAAAGCGTAGATAAGGGCTGTGCAGTGCGAGGCGCAATCTGCTGAGCTCCATGTCTGCTCCACTGCGGGAAAAGTGCTGAATAACCAACTGTATGCCCGACCACGAGGTTTCCTGACATGGCCAGCGGGCGCTAAGGCCTGGGGAGATACACTTTGCTACAGGTAAAGGGGTTACTAGCAGAATGAATGTGGGTGAAAAAGACTAGAATCCCGGTCTGATACAAATCCACCCGTCAGAGGAGATTCACAATTTCACCATCTGCTGCATACTGAGAAAACATGTCAAGCCAGGAGTAACCTCAGAGTATCCCACATCAACTCATTGAGCACTAAAACTTTGGAGTCTGCGTAACCGACCGGATCAAAACACAGAGTCCAGACACACACAGCAAAATAACCAGCAAGGGCCATCTCTTACCTTCTGTGGGTTTATGGCCTCCTAGCGTTGGGGCCGTCCGCGTTACCTAAAGGAAGACACAAGGAGAAGAAGAGGTAGTTAGTACTCAGATCAGCAGATCTCTCACCTGTATCACTAGGACCCCCACCTGTAAGAACATGTAGGACCCCATATAATCAGGACCTGTATCACCAGAACCCCAACATATTAATCATTAAGAAGCCATTCATATATTGGAAGATTTTGCCCCAGCACCTATCAGGATGAGTCCCATCATTGATCACTAGGATCCCCCATGTGTCACCACGGGGCATCACTAGGATTCCAACATTAAGAAGAGGACACTATTGATAGTAATGACAGCTTTTTGGGGTGGACAGAAGTGAGGATCCCGGAAAACCCAGATATTCACCGCAATTACATCAGAAGGGTCACACTCCCCATACAGGCGTGTGTGTTTAGGACAAAAGCATCCTATTTCTACCAAAATGCTTTATTTTTGCGGCAGACTGGTAGAGGAGTGGTGCGATGTGGGTGCAGCGCTCCCATACAGAGGGAGATACCCAGCATTACCTAGAACAGTTTCTCCTCTTCCCTGTATTAAAGGCAATTCAGGTAGAACATGCTGAAATTGAAGCAATCAGCAGAGATAGTGGTCTGGTTTCCACGGTGATTGCTCAAACTGTCCCTATGTGTATCGCTGTCTGCTACATGTATCTGGTCTCTCTGCTTGTTTCCCCAAATGCTCACGTCAGGGTGCCCGTATGACTGCCTATCGCCTGGACAATCACCCAGCAGTACCAAGGGAGGAATTGGGCCAGGATGGACTGTATATGTCAGCTGGTATTGAGACCGCAGCTAGGAGTATTGAAGGGATCACAGGACTGGCTCTGACAAGGCTATTTAATATCCCATGCACTGGATATGAAAAGGGATACTGTATTGTGCTCAACAGGAGGGGGCATGAAACAGAGGGGTTAAATATTAACCATTCAGTCTAATTTAAAATCTCCACTGAATCCAGCACTGGTCTCCCTATGATCCATGCTGGATATGACATGCTTCCAGCGCAGGATGTTATGTGACGGCAGGGGGCTGGGCACTCCAGTGGCTCTTATTGCAGGGAGACTTTGATCCCATTGGATGGGGCGTGTTCCTGAAGTAGTCTAAAACTGAGCCCTTGCATCAGGATGGCTGAATCAGCCCTCTAAAGCCCCCACAGAGAGGGGAGAGGGAGCTCACAACAGAATGTGCGCATTCCATCATATCTGAGGAGTCAATGTGTCCCTTTAATGAACATTACCAGGACAGGCTCAGATATGGTCAGTTTAAATTCAATATAGAGTATGTGACTGCACATTAAAAGGACTACAGGACAGGTTTAGATAGGACTTTTATATAATGAAGGGGATCTGACTGACCATTAACAGTACTGGTGTATATATATATACTGTATATATTTATTTCACGGCACATTAACAGGAATGGTTCAGAAGCAGTTGGGATCTGAGTGCAGAGTAACAGGACAGGCTCACATAGAGCTGTTAAGTGCATTTGAGTGCATATAAAACACAAGATAAAAGGAAAAAATAAATCCTGAACAATTTCCTGTCGGGACAATCTTGGCAGTATTTCCCACTTATACCGCGCTGCTGGAGACACGTGCGACTGTTCAATGGCTCTTGGATTCCTGCAGGAATAGATCGAGGAGCCTGATCAATAAGATCCAGAGCATGGTGGACCTTAGCGGATACCTGACAGCCAGTACTACTCCTAGGGAAGGCCCAACTTGACCCCTGCCCAGCTTGTGACAGCGCCACTTCCATATAGACTATGTACAAGGAGAATGTCATGTGTGTACGTACACACCCAGAGCGCAGGAGGCAGAGAGGTCGATGGCCGACCTTGTACCTTTTAAAATATTTGATAAATCCCTGCAGTAGCTGGCTGTGGGGCCAGAGGGTTGCTGATCTGCGCATAAATCAGTAAATAGCAGGGAGCGCTCGCGCCGCTTAAAGAGCGTTAGCCAAGTCCTAAACTAGATCAGTGACTTGCGGCCAATGCTCAATACTGCAAAGCAGATAAAGTGCTGGGGTGGCTGAGAGTGATGAGACTGGGGACGGGGGCGAAGAATGGAGTCACACAGGTACACTTTTCAAGATGATATTATTAGAGGAGGAAAAGAAGATGATGGTTTAGGCTAGGGTCAGACTAACGCAGTTTTAACGTGCGTTTAGCAGCACTAAATCACGGCCGTGCTAGCAGCAAATGACGTCCAATGCCGGGCAGCATACGAAGAACGGCCGCACAAAAGTGCAGCTGTGCAACGCAAGTGGCAAACGAACGCATTTTTTCGAGAACGTGATACCGCTAGTACTGACGTACAAAGTGCGCTGCGTCCACTAGCGGCGTGTGTATGTGATTAGGAGACGTCAGACACTGCTAATGTCCGGCCAACATAACGTCCAGACACAAAAAGTGTTTTATTGATGATCCGTACAAAATCACGGACGAAAAGGCGCATGGTATGACCGCTATCGCGTATTCTGTGAAAAAATGCGTCTATTCGTTCGAACGCACTTTTTCACGGACAACGCGAAAAATGCGTTAGTCTGACCCTAGCCTTATAGAGCGCTTGTGTGAGTGGGACCGATGACCTGCCCAGGAGGATCTTACAAGGCGTTTGTGTGGCCCCTGGTTTTACCTACAATAAAGCGAGGTGATAAATCAGAATATTCAACGTCACAGAACCTCAAACAGGCCGGCTGGTTAGAAGGTCCAGTCACCGGGCAGGACCAATTGCATGCTATATGGTTTTCTTTATTACCGAGGTTACTGTGTGTTTACTCTGTATCACGTGTTTAACTTGCTGTCATGGCCAAATTAATCCCTTCCATGCTGCACATTTATAGAGGTACAAACACAGTTTGCTGTTCACCCTGCATGTAGCACAATGGCCACGAGCTCTCAATTTAGTGAATAGTCTGGGTTACGTGGTGCCGGTACATAACAGGATCACCTCAGCCATAGAATAGATTACTTTTTTCCTCTGTGGATCAGAATAAAGCGATGAACGCGTGACGGAGGGCGGGTGTGTGTTCTAAGAGGCAGATAGGGCGCTCAGGGATTGTTTTCCAAGTACAGGGAGGCCATCACTGCGCAGAAGGTCACGGTGTGAAAGTAAACATGGCTGCAAAGGGCAGGAAGCTGAACGCTGGCCTGGGCTGGTTACTGAGACCCGTATCACCATTGGCTCTGCTGGGTCCAAAGTCTAAGATACAACGGCAGCAGGCAAACAAGGGCCCCAGCGAGGCGGAGCACCACTGCACCGCCACATTGCACAACAGACCAAAAAAACATACCTGTGCAGAAAGCATGCCATGTCCAGCGTTAATATATAATTACCTGACCCAAGGCCTGGGATATGCAGGGTTAACACAAAGCACATTGAACAAGCAGAAATCACAGAATTAAATATATATCAATCAGGAATAAAAGAAACGAAAAAAAAAAAAAGAATAAAAAGAAACACAACAAAAAAACTGGTTCACAACTGGAGACGGCTCCAAAGCGGGCCCTGCACTGTCACAAGGGCCACATACTGAAGGCAGGGCAACTCCCAAGGCAGACGGTGCGGTCACCACAGCAACAACGTCCGCTTGGGGTAAAGGCTGCACACACAATAAAATCGATTATTGAATCTATGAATGGTGATTAAACACACAATTGGCTGCAAGGAGAACAACGCCATTTGTGTGTACAGTGCTGTGGAATGTGTTGGCATAAAGAGGAAACAATATACTATGCAAAATTTCCCAGTAGGGGTTAAAGGGGAGACAAGTGAGGGGCCGCACTATTTACACCGGTTCACACAGCTGCATGCACCAATCTTAAAATAAACCTGTCGGCCGCGGTCACCTTTCCCAGCCCTTGGATGCGCATGATGAATGTAATTACCCGCAGCACTTTTTAACATCTGATGACAGCTCAGGACGGACGGATCAATCTCAGCGCAAGCCACACAACTAGGCCAGACTATGGGATGACATCACAAAGCCCCGAAAAATGCTCAAAAAATATCAACATTTAGGAAAGAACAACTGGGGGCTGACCCATGCCTGCTGTCTCTGTCCTGCGGATTCATGGGGAAACAACCCAATGACATCACATCTTACGACTTGGCAAAAGATACCGTGAGGGTTATTCACAAAGCACTGGAACGGAGTTAAATTTCGGCACATTTCAGTGAAAATACGGTGAATTCACTGTTCACTGAATGTTCATCGGATTGTGCCGATAAAGGAGCTGCTGAAGCAGTTACTGGATGTTATCAAAAAAGGATGAATTGTCTCAGCGAATTACACAGAACTGAAAAAAAGTCTCCTATTGTCCTAACAGGAGCTTAAATCAAGAAAAATCGAATTGATAAAAACGTTCATTTAACCCCATAAGGACCACTGACGTACAGAGTACAACCTGGGGAAAATTCCTTGAAGCCAGCCCAACGGTTTTATGGGCCCCAGCTGTCATGATGACTTCATTTTCAGGTGCCCCCAAGTGCCTGCAGGGGGAACCTGAAAGAGAGGGGGGGTCCTTTGGACCACTATCCCTCCCCAACAGCTGCAGATAAAAGAAAAACAAAAAAGGAAAAAGAGAGGCACCGCTGGAAAGGGCAGAGTTTGCCACTTCCAGTGGTGCCTCTCTTTAACCCTTTAGGTGCCGGATCACAATTAGCTCCCAGAAGTGGCTGACATCTTGGATGTCAGCCAAGACTCCGGGTCACCCCCCACCCACTGACGTCCTCGCCTTATGTGTGATGACATCAGCTGACCAGTTAAGCTGCTGCCAAGTGAAGCTGTGGGGATGATTAGGATCACCGTAACTCCTGATCTGTGGCAGGTAGAGGTGCATGTTTGAAATCATTGGAAAGACCTGACCATGGCCTTTCCAATGATACTGAACATGACCAGGTTTAGTGTAAAAATAAAAAATTAAGTGTTTTTTTTTTATTTGTCTATAATAATATAGGACTTCAAATCACGTTTAAACATGATGAGCATAAAACGGTCAAAATGAGCTCAGCAAACAGGTGAAGTGGCTCAGCAGTGAAGGGGTTAAAAAGAAAAAAAAAACCATTTAAAAATTGGGTATTTCTACTTTCAGGACAACATTTTGAAACTATTTAGCCGGGGTCTTTTTTGGCGGTTGTAGATTTTGGGGATTCAAGTTCGAAAAAGTGTGTTTTCCCCCCCCCATCTTTTCATTTCTAAAATTAATATTGGTCTATTCATTTTTCTATATGGGGATTGTGGGTGGAATATTGAGAAAGGATTTTACCAGGAAGGATACATTGAGATTTCTTTTGTTTTCAAGTAACACATGCCAGGAAACATATTTAACCCGTTTCTAAAAGGAATATTGGTCTATTTTTCTAGATGGGGATTAACATACCTCAATACAGAATGCACCTGTAAACATGTAACATAATGACTATTTCCTACATATTTATTTTCTGTTAATATGTATATTTGTGTTTTTTTAATATCTTGCATTGTATTACTTTGTATTTCTGTAACAACTGTAACATTTTAATGTTCTTGAACCCAGGACGTACTTGAAAACGAGAGAAATATCAATGTATCCTTCCTGGTAAAATCCTTTATAAATAAATAAATATTATAATTTTCTTTATAGTAAATTATACAATATGATGGAAATAATGGCATCTTTAAGAAAGTGCTGGTTTATTTAATACACATTACTTCATGTAACATTGCACAGCCTGATCAAGGGATTAATTGCAGACAAAAGACTGACTCAAAAATTTCCAGGCGCATTGTCTGCACGGTCTCCCGACCCACCTTATACTCCTAAATACACCACGGGCCCACGGGACGATGTCTATTTAAAGTACAGGTATGGCGTGTGATGGTGATGCTGTTCCTGCCGTCTGCTGTGACCAATCAGAGTGTAGTTTACAAACACAACAATCGGCCCATCACGCAGGAGGGGGATGCTGCTGATGCGTGCTTTTACGGGGCGATATGACATTACCGATGCTGAGAAGAAGCACCGTGCCATCAGACTCGACTGACTTGTGGAAACTTTCCATATCCATGCGAATAATTCCCAGCAGGAGAGGGTCGGGAGAAGGCAGGGAAGTCAGGGCCGGGAGCCCTGCCGAACTATTTAACCTCTTCTATGACTAGCAGAACATAAACCAACAAAGTGACATAGTGTGGAGGTTACACAAGAGAAGCTGTAAGTAACACAAAGTACGCCAGCAGGAGGCTGGAGAGAGTACATCTACATAAATGAACAATAATTTATTCACTCAAGCATTTCTAGCTCAGGCACGCAGGAGCCAGGCCATGTATGCACGTAGCTTTAAAGAAGCAACACGACCAATGACATCGGCAATTAAAAGGTTAAGGAGCTGCAGATTTTCACACAGAGCAGGGAAGCTGATGTAAGCAAAAACCGGGTTGACCCTTTGGTGGAAGAAAACCTGAGACACTGGTACAACAATGCAAACATTACAGTATTCACTTCAGCACGCACGCACACACGTCCAACACGTGAAATCTGCGGATTATCAAACTTTACCAATAGGGAGGAATAAGGTAAACAGAGAAAGGATCTCCACCGGCCTGCGGCAAGACATCAACAAAGAAAGGACATCCAGAGAATAGGAAATTTAAAGTACACACACATCCTGTAGATTGTAAGCTCCTGTGAGCCGGACCCTCTGCTCCTCTAGATTGTAAACTCCTGTGAGCCGGGCTCTCTGCTCCTCTAGATTGTAAGCTCCTGTGAGCCGGACCCTCTGCTCCTCTAGATTGTAAACTCCTGTGAGCCGGACCCTCTGCTACTCTAGATTGTAAGCTCCTGTGAGCCGGGCCCTCTGCTCCTCTAGATTGTAAGCTCCTGTGAGCCGGACCCTCTGCTCCTCTAGATTGTAAACTCCTGTGAGCCAGGCCCTCTGCTCCTCTAGATTGTAAGCTCCTGTGAGCCGGACCCTCTGCTCCTCTAGATTGTAAACTCCTGTGAGCCGGACCCTCTGCTCCTCTAGATTGTAAACTCCTGTGAGCCGGGCCCTCTGCTCCTCTAGATTGTAAGCTCCTGTGAGCCGGGCCCTCTGCTCCTCTAGATTGTAAGCTCCTGTGAGCCGGGTCCTCTGCTCCTCTAGATTGTAAGCTCCTGTGAGCCGGACCCTCTGCTCCTCTAGATTGTAAGCCGGACCCTCTGCTCCTCTAGATTGTAAACTCCTGTTACTCCTGTCCTCTAGCTCTCGTTTCTGGTGCCTATGTTTGTTTATAATTTTGTATCATTCCCATTGGTTATTGTAATGTGCTGTTATATAAATGATGATAATAAATAATATTATAAACACAAACGCACAATATATGCACATAAAATTAACCTGAACGGAAATGAGATGTGTCTCTAATTGCCCAGAGTGAGTTTTTCCATCATTTTTTATCCTTTCAGTCTCTTTCCTGTCTTGTCCCTCTACCAGGAATGAAGAGGTTGATTGTAAAAATCCTGCGCTGCCAAGGGACCCATATCAGACAAATGTCAACGCACAGTAAGTCATCAGTGCGTGCATGTGGCAGACACCATGGCGTGGTGCAGTCACAGACATAATGAACATATTTTGAAGTCATCGCACACCATCAGGGTTACACAAAGAGCTCTGATTTGTGGCCGAAAGGTAACCGACCAGTGGAATTCAGTGTACGGTTACCTTTCCTGGCCATTCGGCTATTCAAAGAGCAGGCAGTTCGCCAAATCTTGGCGAATTGCCTGCACATACGGTGCCTGTTCATTGCCTGCTCGAGGGCAGTGAAATCGCCATAGAGAAGCAATGCTTCGTCTATTCAGAGAACACAAACCAGCAGTTAAAAATTGCCGAAATGTCCTGCTGTTCGGTGGTTTCATGCGGCAAATTTATTCAGGCGAGTCCCATAGGCTTCAATTTTAAAACATATTCCCTTTTTAATTCAATATCTAATAAACCGTTGATTATAATATTCTGCAGCAGAAAGTCTCTTTATCTATAGATTTTTTAGGATCTTTTAGGCATTTGTTGTTTTTTTTTTGTGTGAATTTTCCCCCCCATTTTTTTAAAATCGTTTTTCCTTGTTTCTGTAACTTCTCTTTTTATTATCATTCATTGGATTTTATATGTAAATTCCAGACATTTTTGTTCTGTAGTTTCTTTGCAGACAGCGTTTTCACTTTTCAAACATTCAAGCGTACTGTTTTTTTTTCCTCACTCCATTCGTCTGCGGTGTCGGCTTTTTTCGGTGGCTGCTCTGCGCTGTGATCGGCGGCTGCTCGGGTTTCTCCGGTGTGTTCGGCGGGGTTAATCCAGATATTTTTGCGGGTATTGGTGTGCATTCGCCGAGTTTTGCGGTGAGTGTTCGTCAGTTTTGTGGCGGCTTTTCCCTGCACTATGACGGCCCTGTGGTGCTTGCTGAATACACCGCACGGTCGCCAAAATGGGATCGCCAAATCCCACCGAATTGAAAAGAACGAAAAGTCACCGAAAGTGCGGTGACTTTTCGATTCTCTTTGAATAACCCTGCATGATGTCATTATCATTACATGCAATGATGTTCCAAATGTCAGACCACATTGCTGCACTAGTGTTAGTGTGATGGTTTCACAGGGTATGAGGTCTGGTGATATCACTGTATTCACTAACTCAGGGTCAGCACATGGTCACCCTGCATCTCTGCTCCTGTCGGTCTCACCAGCCTCTGGGTGCTTTTAGGTTTCTGAATAGGAGTACATTAATTTAACCCCTTAAGGACCAAGTGTCTATAAAGTCAATGCATTTATGATGGAACAGTTCTGTCATTGTTCATTAAGGGGTTAAATGGAGGGGGTGGCACGCAATTTTATATACAGTATACTAGACAATGTTATCATTTACGGGCCATCAGTAAGGTGGAGAGCAGCCTCCTCCTGGATACACAGACCCACTCTACGCTTACCAAGGACTGTCTACCCAAAGCCAGCAAAACCTACAGCGGACAGAAAATCCATTGCTGTGTACACCAGCTCACACCTCGCCCAGACAGAAAATTTTGGGTGACAATGATAATAACAAGAAAAAAGAATACCAAGCTCATCCTAGCAAACACAAGCTTTCATTAAAAATATACCACTTTATTATTCCTTTTTAGAAATGCTAAAGTTGAACACCTTGTAAAGAAATACAGAAAGACACACAGGCACGGGGCGCAATACACCAGCCTTGATAACTGAATGCAGGCCTTCAGAGGTCAAAGCCTTACTAGACATGCAGAGGCAGTGAAAGGTTTAAAGCATAGTGTGAAGGTTCATCCTAAATCACCCATGGGCGCTTGCTGGGGCATGTTCGTTAAAAAAAAGGGAAACTAATATGTTCCAGGAGGAAGACAATGACCTTGTGAAGGTCACAGACATACATGTTAACTACCCTGTAAGACGCCCCCAAACCTTACAAAATCACTGTAATCCTGAATAAAAGTCCCGTATCAGGTGTGTCCCCACACTCTGGTACTGAATGGGGTCTGAGAGACATTCTCAGGACCGAGAACCACAGAGAAACAGGACAAAGAAAGATAGGCCCAGAGAGACACAAACAGGTCAAGAAAAACTGGAGAGACAGGCTCAGAATAGCAGGGAGAGACTTGGAGAAACAGACCCAAAACACAGCGAAATAGGTCTAGAAACACAGTTATCCAGAAACAGAAAGGCTCAGAAAGACAGATGTATGTAAAAACACCAGAGTCTGCAGGAAACAAAGTATCATTGTGAAACAGGCCCAGAGAGAGACATGGGGAGGCCACAATGCTGGTATACAGAGACAGAGAGACAAAGGACAGACACTGCGGCTTCTCAATATACAGTAAGGGCGGCAGAGGCCCCGGCTCCTTATTAAATAATTAATAACAGGCTGGCTTTGCAGGACATATAGAGACATAACAGAGAGAAAAAAGGCTAAAATACAAACTCCCCATAATATGATCCAAAGTCACAAAGCACACAAGAGGATACTCATATCGTGTACTATATACCCGTCCAGTCACTTAACACGAATTAACCCATTCACAGCCAAATCAAGAATCAGTAAGAAAACATATGTGTAACTTCATAAAACATTTATACATACAGACTGGTAATCCCCCCCCCCAAAAAAAATCAGTCATGATGCTCAGAATTTTTTTTTGTTGTGAAACCCATCCCTGGCGTAGGTATACGGGCTGGTGATGAGCTGGGTGTGAGGCCTGGCCGGCACAGAATAACGCCAGCTGCGGACATTAAATGGCTTCTTAGTCCAGGCCGGTGCCTGCACTCAGATCTGTGGAAATGTGCGGAGGGGGGAAAAAAAAGGAGATTGGGCCAGTCACATGAAAGGGATTGAAAGGCCTTTAGTCTTTCTCAAGGCTGGTTTACATTCGGAAAAAGTGTACGTGCGAGCCCAGACGATTTTCGGAAGCCCTGCCTACTGATCTGTCGTCAGACTCGTCACTATGAAAAGGGGAGAGGGGGGAAAAAAAGAAAAAGAAAGAGGGGGCACGATGCCCTCACAAGGGAAAGGACCGTTTAGCAGTCTGGTCACACACCTCTCCTCGGCCGCTTTTCTTAGCCGTGTATCTATGGCAATTAAACCGGGCTCCATCAAAAGCAGGCAACGGGCAGCGTGCAGCGGGTTAATTCAGACTGCCAGGCAGAAACAGCAGAAAAAGTAATAACGCACTTACCTAGCGAGCGACACGCAGAGCCCGCCGCGGCCATTTTACTATTTAACCCACCGCTGGCAGAAATCACGGGCGTGAATTGCTCACCACCACATACTCCGAGAAGCACAGATCACAGGCTGTATTATACACAGGCATGCGCTTCTTTTCCATGGTGTGACGTGCAGGACGTATAGATACCCCCAGAAAGGGTTAACCCTGCCGCTCTTCCACCAACCAGTGTTAAACTGGGAGGATCTGTCAGGGTTTTTGAACAGATCACGAGACGGTGAACATGTCACAAACTGGTTCACTAAGTTTTCTGTCATGAATCTATTCCTCTGCCGTTCCCGCCTGACGCCAGCCAGAGCTGGAATCGCTGGGGGTTAATAAATCTCTCCGGTCTATAACTGCAAAAGCCGAATCAGAAAGAAAAAGTCCATTTAATAAAATTCTCCCAACTACGCAACAAAAAGGCGTTATATATATATATTCTTCAAATCACCGAACAGGGAGGGAGAAGCTGAGGTTTTCATTTTATGCATGCCGCAGGAGCGTTGCATCACCCATCTGGTGACAATTGGCATATGTGGTAGAAGCGCTGGCAGAGCCACGGGCGATCAGGGATCATGCACAGCCACGTCTGGATTTAAAAAGCAAATTTATTCAACTCTGTTGATTCTCGCTGACAGACACACCAAGGGTCTGTGGAAAAGGCCGGGTGATGAGGGATATTAGTCAAAAGTCGGAAAGAAAATGACCAGAAGTTTTAGGCGCACGTGCTCCTGGTCCGGCTGTCAGATTTTCTACACCGGCTGCTTTGAGCAAGGGAGCGTTGAACACGGATTCCACGAGAAAAGCCTAAATTATCATTCGATTACCACAGGAGTCGCCAGCGGGCACAGCGGCGTTGATTACACCAAAACTGAGTGTGTCATTGTGTTCCTACATTCAGGGCTGTCAGTGGATAATGGCGTATATACACATGGCAGAGGAATTACCCGGGGGCCTGACTGGGACGGAATGGGTTAAAACCCAAGAATGAAGCCGTCTCAATACATTCTCTGTGCTACCGGCTCATTAGTGGGTCTAATCCCGGGAAAAGCTGCCATCTCGCTCGGCAAACACCGATATCCCCAGCTGCGTGTCCTTTGTCTTCGTACAATACGGCAGAGAATGACATTTCTTTTAGAAGTGACCTGGGATAATTGGAGACCATTTAAATGACCCCTGTCATGAGGGATGGCAAAGAGAACTGCTGCAAGTTCCACCAAAAATAATAAGAAAATAAAAATACATAAAAAAATATGCAAAAACAAAAACAGCTGCACTGCTGCATAGGTTGGAGCTTTCTAAGATGTAACGCAAGGGTTAAACTGGGGCTAAACAACAAAACCGAAAAAAAATAAAGTTACAATTTTTTTTTAAAAATAATAATAATAACATTCAACTAGTTTACAACAGCAACAGTAACGCTGACAGGACAGTGAGGTGCAATGCATGCAGCAGCCTTCCGGGACCCCGGCAGACAGGGATATCCAGAAACGCTCCACAACCATGCTACCAGGGCAGGTTTACAACGCTCACCCAGCCCAGGACCCCGGCACAATGCCGCCAAGGCAGGCTTAGGGCACTCACCCGTACCAGGACATAGATACCATGCTGTTGTGTTAGGACATTCACCCACTCCAGGATCAGTGTACCATGATGCTGGGGTACGACATTCACCGACCCGAGGTCCAGATACCATGCTGCTGGGGTATGACATTCAGCCACCCCATGGTCCAGATACCATGCTGCTGGGGTACAACATTCACCCACCCCTGGGTCCAGATACCATGCTGCTGGGGAAGGGGTAGGACATTCACCCACCCCAGGATCCAGGTACTATGCTGCTGGGGAAGGGGTAGGACATTCACCCACCCCAGGGTCCAGATACCATGCTGCTGGGGAAGGGGTAGACATTCACCCACCCCAGGGTCCAGATACCATGCTGCTGGGGAAGGGGTAGACATTCCCCTACCCCAGGATCCAGGTACTATGCTGCTGGGGAAGGGGTAGGACATTCACCCACCCCAGGGTCCCCACACATTAATACCAATTAATAAATTCAAGCACTAAATTAAATAACCTTTTTATAAAACTGCTAGAAGTAGAATAACTCAAATGTTTATTAATTCCTTAATAATCAGAAATAAAAAAAAACAACAACATAATACACAATCTCAAAGTTTAAAAAAATATGTATTTTGTTTCCTGGACGTGACCTTATTAATGACTTTCCTGTCCCTTACAGGCCACACACACATACACGCACGCTTACCATCTCTCCTAAACCATTAAACTTTCAGGGTAAATGAAAGGCATCCCAGTCAGTGAAGCCACTAGCCCGCAGGTTGTATGGAGCCCACGTATATTCTTACTGTCCTGTTGAATATTGTAATGATCCCCAGAACAGACACCTGAGCCATCACACCCCCTCGGGGGAGAAACTTCAGTAACATTCAACATAGACCTCAGTGGTCAAAAGGCTTCCTACCAGCGTCAGACCCAGGGCCCTGGGATCTCCTGCCCCCCCAGGGGTCTTCTGGATCCCGTCTGGGCACTCACCTGGACAGTACTTAGAGACACCACAATAGCCAAGCCCCAGTTGATCCAAGTAAGCAGAAAGTTCATGATTCCCAGTAACAATCCACAAAGCAATGGGATATCCTGAAAAAAGATTTTGTAGCTTGTAGGTCCCAGGGGGCTGAAGGAGATCTCCCCAATCCCCTCGGCTTCTTTAGACTTCAGACCCGGTGTCCCCAACGAGCTGGGGTCAGGCAAACTCCATTATAACCAGCTTAGAAATTCACAGAGCGCACCATGAACATGAAAGCCTCCAATGCAGACCCCCAGGGCAGCAGGAGGTAACACACTGTAACAGATCCCAGGGAAAGTTTAGACACAAGAACTTTTCAATCCATGTTGGGAGGCGAACAGAGATCCAGGAGCTTGCAGAGCTCAGAAACCAGGGTGCAGCACTAACGCCCCTCAATGGGAGTCCACCAGCGAGAGCAGCACTCAATCCAGAGCAGACCATGTGAGTGAAACCTCCTAGCGTGAGTGGAGCACCCCAATGTAGTGTGAGTGCTGGCTCCAAGCGTGCGACTGGGTATCCTCTCCTGTCCTGTCCTGTGCTTGCTCACTCTGGGAAGAATTTTCTCTAGCAGTTGAACCTCCCCCAGCCTCCTCTCTCCCTCCCACCATTCAAATCCAAGATCCAGCCGAAGCACATCCCCTGCACACTCCTACACATCCATACAGACCCCTGCACGCTTGTGCATATATATATATATACACACATCATGTACAGACCCCTGCTCATATATATATATATATATACACATACACACCATGCACAAAGCCCTGCATGCTCATGTATATAATTATATATATATATACAGTATATAAACATACATCATGCACGGAGCCCAACATGCTCATACATATCATTCACAGACCACTGTACACACATATTTACATACTATATGTATAGAAAATGTACAGAACCCGACCGCTTATACTTACTTTATACATAAAATGCGAAGCCACACGCACGCCATACGTACATACATATTATATACAGAGCTCCACAAACCAATAGAAATATTACAGTCGCATACATTATACTCTCTTCTTCTGCAAGTTATCATACATTTTGTAAACACATTCCTAGCCCTGCATGCCAATACAAATAAATAAAATATGGACGTACATCCCGGCCCGATAGGAAACCCTGCTCCTCTGATTGGATCGTAGCTGGAGAAAGGGGGCGGTGACAAATCTGCACTTTCACAGGTGCTGCGTGACTTAAGGGGTTAGTCACAAAGAAGAAACATTTTCAGTGCTTTGCACTTTACCAATTCCATTTCGCCGACCCTTTTGTGAATTCGCTATTCTCTGCTTTGTCACCGTAGTGGACCGAAGGTGGAGACGTCAAAGACCGTCAAACTGTAGGGAAAAGCCCCAAAACAAAACTCCTATTCTCCTAATAGGTGTTTCAACCAATAAAAATGGTCCTTTAAAAAAAATAAAAAATAAGTCTGTTACAGAATTTAAACAAAATGCCTTTTAAAACAAATTGGGAATCAAAAATCTTATCTAAGAAATGCAAAAAGTTTTTCTAAAAAAATAAAGACTTTTTGCTGAAAATGAATTAAACTTTTTTTAAAAAATAAAAATGATATTAGCTTTTTTTTTTTACATTGAAACCTATGGGATTCACCTGTTTAATTCTGTTGGCATGAAACACCAAAAATCAGGGCACTTCACTGACACTTCGGAGTTCTCTGAAATGATTAACCATTACTTTTCTATAGGACAATTTTTGCTGCCGACAAAGATAACGTATGTATCACATGCACATTTATCACAGCCCTACACTGCATAATAATATAATTACGGGCACATTTATCACGGCCCTACCCCTGCATAATATAAATATTATATGCACATTTATCACAGCCCTACACTGCATAATAATATAATTACGGGCACATTTATCACAGCCCTACCCCTGCATAATATAAATATTATATGCACATTTATCACAGCCCTACCCCTGCATAATTATAAAAATATTCCATGCACATTTATCACATTCCTAGGGGTGCATGATAGTACAGGGTACATACACATTTCTGACCATTCTGCTTGCTACTGAAAAAAGCACAAATCACTTTGAGATCTGACCCAGAGACTGAGGCCTAGATGCCAAGCCTGGTGCATGCAAAGCCAGAGCTCTGATAAACCAAGCAAATTCCACACACTTTAATGGGTCTGGTAAATTTCGCCAGGCTTGGAAAATGGCTTTGGGTTTTTTGGTCTGTCAGTAAATGTATGAAGAAGAATGTGTCCATATTTCTCCACTGCCAGATTCAGGGTGTTATTGGAATAAAGGGATTGAAAGGGTTTCTGTAAAGATAAGATGGCTGTAAGGCCAGGGGTGGTAAGAGGTATTATAGCTTCATATCTCTAACCTCTATGGGCTGCTTGGCCCTAATCCAAAGGGTTAACACATTAATGCATGGGGCAGGTGTAACAGTCCTGTTAATCTGAATTGTTGAAGGCATAGCATAGAGAAATATATTATAGAAAGGGTTAAACGATTCAATACATTGCTGTTTCTGCAGCCGGAAGTCCTGAATGTACTCAGTAGATCTAGATGTCCTCCTCGCACCAGTACCGCAGGAGACGCTAACAGGTATCGGCAGCCCATGCACGACAAGAGTGAGGGTCAGACTCGGCCACCTGCACAGTACGAGTGAAGGTCAGACTCAGCCGCCCGCACGGTGCAAGTGAGGGTCAGACTCGGCCGCCCGCACGGTGCAAGTGAGGGTCAGACTCGGCCGCCTGCATGGTGCGAGTGAGGGTCAGACTTAGCCGCCTGTACGGTGCGAGTGAAGGCCAGACTCGACCGCCTGCACGGTACGAGTGAAGGTCAGACTCAGCCGCCCTCACGGTGCGAGTGAGGGTCAGACTCGGCCGCCCGCACGGTGCGAGTCAGACTCGGCCGCCTGCACGGTGCGAGTCAGACTTAGCCGCCTGCACGGTGCGAGTGAAGGTCAGACTCAGCCGCCCGCACGGTGCGAGTGAGGGTCAGACTCGGCCGCCTGCACGGTGCGAGTGAGGGTCAGACTCGGCCGCCTGCACAGTACGAGTGAAGGTCAGACTCAGCCGCCCGCACGGTGCGAGTGAGGGTCAGACTCGGCCGCCTGCACGGTGCGAGTGAGGGTCAGACTTAGCCGCCTGCACGGTGCGAGTGAAGGCCAGACTCGACCGCCTGCACAGTGCGATTGAAGGTCAGACTTGGCCACCTGCACGGTGCGAGTGAGGGTCAGACTCGGCCGCCTGCACGGTACGAGTGAGGGTCAGACTCGGCCGCCCATACGGTGCGAATAAGGGTCAGACTTGACTGCCTGCACAGTGCTGCTCAAATATACATATCCTATTACTCGGTATAATCTCTCCATTGCCCTCCTACTACTCCATATAACCTCCCTATAACCCCTATTACTCCCTATAGCCCCTTCTATTACCGTAGATACTCGAGTATAACGCGACCCGAATATAACGCGATGGATAGAGATTTATTATGGAAATGAGAGAATACTCAAGACTCGAATTTAACGCGAGGAGCAAAATTATAAAAGTATACTGTACTAGGAAACCATTAAAATCCTTCCAGGTTTTCTTAACTCAGGCCAGGGTGCTCTGCTCTTGAATGATTGTAGTTGTTACTAAATATGAAGCCGCTGGCCACCCGTCTTCTTACTTGCGATAAGATGTCCGGCGGAGCGTGAATCAATCACCAATAGCCAGCACGCAGGGAGGTGTTGTTTTCTGACCTCCTACTCCAGCAAGCAGGCTCATCCACCACATCATCCGCCAATAGTCAGGGAGACTTGGGATCCACTAGCAAGTCAAGTTTTTCTTTCTTACACGTCATGCAGATGTCTCGAATATAACGCGACCCCTCCAATTTTAAGGTAAATTTTTGTAACCAAAATCTAGCGGTATACCCGAGTATCTACAGTAATCCATGTAATTCTCCTATTACTCCGTATAACCTCCCTATAACCCCTCCTATTACTCCGTATAACCCTCCTATTACTCCGTATAACCTCCCTATAACCCCTCCTATTACTCCGTATAACCTCCCTATATCCCCTCCTATTACTCCGTATAACCTCCCTATAACCCTCCTATTACTCAGTATAACCTCCGTATAACCCTCCTATTACTCCGTATAACCTCCCTATAACCCCTCCTATTACTCCGTATAACCTCCCTATATCCCCTCCTATTACTCCGTATAACCTCCCTATAACCCCTCCTATTACTCTGTATAACCTCCCTATAACCCTCCTATTACTCCATATAACCTCCCTATAACCCTCCTATTACTCCGTATAACCCCTCCTATTACTCCGTATAACCTCCCTATAACCCTCCTATTACTCCGTATAACCTCCCTATAACCCTCCTATTACTCCGTATAAGCTCCCTATAACCCCTCCTATTACTCCGTATAACCTCCCTATAACCCTCCTATTACTCCGTATAACCCCTCCTATTACTCCATATAACCTCCCTATAACCCTCCTATTACTCAGTATAACCTCCGTATAACCCTCCTATTACTTCGTATAACCTCCCTATAACCCCTCCTATTACTCCGTATAACCTCCCTATAACCCTCCTATTACTCCATATAACCCCTCCTATTACTCCATATAACCTCCCTATAACCCCTCCTATTACTACGTATAACCTCCCTATAACCCTCCTATTACTCCGTATAACCTCCCTATAACCCTCCTATTACTCCGTATAACCTCCCTATAACCCTCCTATTACTCCGTATAACCTCCGTATAACCCTCCTATTACTCCGTATAACCTCCCTATAACCCCTCCTATTACTCCATATAACCTCCCTATAACCCCTCCTATTACTATATATAACCTCCCTATAACCCCTCCTATTACTATATATAACCTCCCTATAACCCCTCCTATTACTCCGTATAACCCCTCCCATTACTATATATAACCTCCCTATAACCCCTCCTATTACTCCGTATAACCCCTCCTATTACTATATATAACCTCCCTATAACCCCTCCTATTACTCCGTATAACCTCCCTGTAACCCCTCCTATTACTCCGTATAACCCCTCCTATTACTATATATAACCCCTCCTATTACTCTGTATAAATTGTAAATTCCCATTCTAGTTCTATGATTTACGTAGACATAACAAATACCCCATCTAAAAAAACACAGCCGCGTGTGTGTATTATATATATATGTATGTGTGTGTTATGCAGACTACCTTTTGAGCCTTTATTCTGCTATCAGAATGTGCCATGACATCTTGATTTAATTGGGGAACAGTCTGAAGAAAGGGAGCTCCTAAAATACTGGAGATTTCCGCTCATGTCTGCTGGATGATGCATTTGCTGCTTTGATTCTTCCTCCTCACACTGACATTATCTATGATACTAGAATTTTGTTTTACTGTTACAACAACATTCACATGATGCCCAGCCAGTCGTGGCAAGTTATTGGCCTTTGCGCTGGCAATGCTGGCGATTAAAAAGTTGCTTGCAGTTAATAGCTCTGTGGCACCCCCTGCTGGTGACTGGAATCAATCTATGCAGATCTGTGTCTTTGTCGCTTGCTGCACAAATCCTGACCTGAAGGAGGGGGGCAGGGGTTTGCTTATTTAATAAGATCACAGGAAAATGTTGTGGTGCCATAAAAAGGATTTTATTTGGGGATAGAAATCCTTCAAGTGAAACCGAGACTGTGCACGAGATGAGGCTAGATCTGAAATAAATGGACTATCCTCTGGTTAGAGCCACAACCCCCCCCCCCATACATACCCTATTACTCCGTACATTACTTTGCAAAATCATGTGCAGAGTCCCATAAAGTTACAGTCTGTCTTCCTGGGAGTGTTTACAGAACTACTCAAGATTATCCAAAATGCAGTGAATCTCAAAAAGAAATTGCATCTTTTTATGTTAATAAATGATATATCCCCAGAATGGGAATGAGAGTAGAAGGGGTGCGGTGTATGCTCCTGAGCTTCCTGTGGTCCCCCGGTACCAGCAAAGGTTGAATCGTTAGAATATATACCTGTGTTAAACAGACATGGCATAGCAATATTAGGCCTCTGACTGTCCATAGGGAGGTTAAATGCATTTAAATCACTAATCAGAGCCTCCAAACTTCGTACCTTCATGTCACAGGTCTGCTGAGTACCACAGGATCCAAAATCAAGACCTTTGTGTTTAACCCTGTACGGTGCTGCTGCTCCTGCAGGTTGCTCAGGCGCTGCTCAGCCCAGTTAGAGTGGGTGATGTACGAATATACCCAAGCTTCTCAGTGGGAAGGGCCCACGTCCTGTAAAAGTCCAGACATATGGAAAATCAGAAGCTGCAGGGTTAACACATGTAAAAAGAGAACAAAAACAGGACAATTATCCTATGGGCAGGGCCGTCTGTTCCTTATGTTTTATTATTTATAATGTCACCTGTTCGTGCTTCCCCATTGTAAAGCGCTGCGGAATCTGTTGGCGCTGTATAAGTACTTGTAACTGTAACAAAAAACTGCTAAATTATAACGTATTTACCTTTGCCCAGTATTATGAAGAATTAAATAGGAGAATATGAAAATTTCAGGACAAGATAACACAAGTAGAAAAACCATCGAATGAGCATTTTTCTCCCCATTTTCAGCTATTTTATTATTATTTTCGTTGCATAGGATGGTTAAGAGAAAGTCTCTGGAAAGTACGACTTCTGCGTAGTCTGCTTACAGCCAGAAGGTGGCGCACGGAATTCTGCTGAATCAGCATGTCCATGATTTAAAGCGACAGGCATCTAGCTACAACTCCCCCATGTTCTGCCAGCCTTGGCACCGTGGCAGCTGAGAGTCTGCATTGAGGCTGTCCATGCCCTTAAGAGATGCATGGGATTTCACAGCTTGACAATTAATGCCATTACTGGAATGAGCCCTTTCAGTAAAAAAAACTCAAATCCTAAGGAAAAAGGAACTATTTCAGTGACAATATTCAGCGTGTAATAAATGAGAGGGAACCCTGGCTTAGCATGGCTCTTTCCTGTTTCGCCTCCTCATCAGGGACGAGCACACAACAAAAGTCCTAAAACTGGCGTAACGACACAATGCACTTGATCTGGGTAATGCCATATTCCACCCATGTGAGTAACCACACGGTGCACCTGGGTAATGCTGCATCCCACCCATGTGAGTATCGGGCACGATACACATGGGTAATGCTTCATCCCATCCATGTGAGTAACCACACGGTGCACCTGGGTAATGCTGCATCCAACCCATGTGAGTATCGGCACTCTGCACGTGCACCTGGGTAATGCTGCATCCAACCCATGTGAGTATCGGCACTCTGCACGTGCACCTGGGTAATGCCATATCCCACCCATGTGAGTATCGGCACTCTGCACGTGCACCTGGGTAAAGCCATATCCCACCCATGTGAGTATCGGCACTCTGCACGTGCACCTGGGTAATGCCATATCCCACCCATGTGAGTAACGGCACTCTGCACGTGCACCTGGGTAATGCCATATCCCACCCATGTGAGTATCGACACTCTGCACGTGCACCTGGGTAATGCCATATCCCACCCATGTGAGTAACGGCACTCTGCACGTGCACCTGGGTAATGCCATATCCCACCCATGTGAGTAATGGCACTCTGCACGTGCACCTGGGTAATGCCGTATCCCACCCATGTGAGCGTTGTCACGTGCACCCTGGGTAATGCCGTATCCCACCCATGTGAGTAAAGGCACTCTGCACGTGCACCTGGGTAATGCCGTATCCCACCCATGTGAGTATCGGCACTCTGCACGTGCACCCTGGGTAATGCCGTATCCCACCCATGTGAGTATCGGCACTCTGCATGTGCACCCTGGGTAATGCCGTATCCCACCCATGTGAGTATCGGCATGGTGCACCTGGATAATGCCCTTATCCCACCCATGTGAGCGTTGGCACGTGCACCCTGGGTAATGCCGTATCCCACCCACGTGAGCTACATTACAAAGTGCACCTGGGTAATGCTGCATCCAACCCGAGGTAACCAATATTACTAGTGCTGTTTATGCATTATACGCATGGATCACAGATTACATGGGATTTATTCTGTATGCATTCACTATATTGTTGTAATCGTGTAGCAGAATATGCACAGATTTTTGCACGTTCACGTCTGTGTGATCGTGTAAGAAAGATCTGAAGGAATCAGGGCTTTTCAGTGTCTTTTCTTCTATATTCTATTCAACATTATGTTCAAAAGAAAGAATAGTCCTAGGCCATATAAAGACCTGCCACCTGGGCGAAAAACGTTTTGGGATAGCTTGTAAAAGATAAAAACCGCACAGAATGGAGAACAGCTCAGGGCTCAGAAATACAGAAAACATTGTGATACAACAACACAACTACAAGCGTGACAGCTGGAAGGAGATTATAAGTGAAGATCCCAGATGTTAACTGTGCTTGCCCATATGAAGGTATCAAAGAAGACCCGTATGCCGAGCAGGACCCGTATGCCGAGCCGTCATCAGGATCTGACGATCCAAAATGACAAGACACAGTTCAGAGGGGGATGTACATTCTCCAACAGGTTCCAAGACCGTGGAATGAATAGATGAAGAGAGTGATACTAAAAAGGAAGGATTGTGATGCAATAAAGTCGCAGTATTAGTGGAATACATATAAAAGGTGAAGTAATGGAACGCTTTGGTGTGTGAGTGGGCCAGGAAAACTGCTACACATTGAACCCGAGATACCTGACATGCAGATACTGACCGGTGATGATACGTTGCTCTACGCCCCACGCACGCTGTAGAGGAGGGGTGTTTGTTTGGGTTTTAACAACGCCCTCATGTAAGTCAAGCAAATTTCATAGGTTTTAACCCCCTAGTAATGAGGGGGTGTGGATATATAGCTATATATCCTAAAGCGTGGGTGCCTATAAAAGTATATATCGTTGCAAATATTTGAAACAAAGATAATAGTTATAACCAATAAATGGTGTGATGCTGCCCTGGGAGTAAATATAGAACACAGAAAAAACAACCAAAATCCGTGCCAAACAGGGATGAAAAAATATGTAGCGGACGTCCCTTACAGCGCATCAGTAAACTTCAAAGTAAACATTAAAGAACACCTACGTGCATTTGCATAGATAATACAATAAAATGAATTAAATAAAAGTGCACCAATAATGTGATAAATTAGTGCAATAAAGTGCAGCAGTGCCTGTATATTAGAAACAGTACAAAGTAATTAAGTGCAATAGTGCATAAAAATACGTATAGATGGCTATTCTAAAAATAGTAGCCAACAAAGTGCAAGTAGTGTCCAATGTCACAATCAAGAGCAAATGTGCGTGTAGCAGCCAGAGAGAATAAAAGTACTTCAGAAATTCCAAAACTTTTGGTGGATCTTCCTATTCCAGTGGCAGAACTGTGGTGACCTCAACGTTTCTCAAAAAACATAAAGGGGAGAAGCACACAAGAAATTTTGGTGCAGAAGATCTTATGACAAGTCAGGCAAAAAGAGATTATATGGTGAAGGTATATACCACTCACATTTACATGAGCCCATGAGTTTCCCGGCTCTAGGTTCATTCGCCTCCGGCCATATAGAAAGAGTAGCAGTTCCCTTCTTAAACTGCGGACATTTCCTAAAGAGAGGTGGGAGACAGCGCTCCCATAGTATAATACTGCAGGGTAACCAGACAGAGGTAAAAAACGCAGCTCACTCACTGATTTAAAGAGCCTCCCAATCTCAGGCTCGGTCTATATAGCCTTAGGCACTATTAGGTAGGTGCCTTGGACCTCTTTTCCTCATCTGTGGGTTGAATCATGTGGCTTGCATAGGGTGTCAGGTTGGAGGTGGCAAAAATCGGCCAAATAAAGGTTTAAAAGGTAAAATATTATTATTTATTAAATAAAAACAGACATACAGAGTACCGAGACGCGTTTCGGCTGTGGCAGCCTTCTTCAGTTGGTATATACTGTCCTGTAATGTCTCTGTATTGAAAACCAGAACGGAGTAGTCCATCCTCCTTTATACTTTATCGCCGCGGCTGTGATTCAGACCGCACTAGCGGCTAATCCACTTCCTGTATCCAGTTTCTACTCTGTCACTTCCGGCCAGGTCCATTACCCAGTCATGCTTTGCGGTCGCCTGCCGGAAGCGTCATAACAAAGCACTGTAATACCGATCGTAATCGCGTTAGGCATTAGGTCCAAACATGCAAAAGTGTGCCATGGGGGTACAGCGCACTCTCCAGACTGGGCCAGCCTAGGGAGCAGGCTGGCGAAAAGATGGCAAAAAAACTGCATTGACGGGGCAGGAGGGGATACGGAGAGCACAGCCCTCACTTGCTCTGTCTGGAAGGGGGTCAAACGAATAGCTGAACTCCCCTCCGTACTTCCCTGGGTACAGTTGTCCCAAAATAGACTATTGTATACAACTTACGGGCATTGATGTAATTGCCATTCATGCAATAAATAAAAATTATAAAATTCAGAGAGGCTCAAGTTATTAGTATTGCAACTGGGTTTAGCCTAAGCCGCAATATATATATTCTTACAAGAATTGCAATAAGACTGTGTAGTAAGCATAGTATAAAAGACATATATATATATTAAAACAACTCATACATAAGATCTATAGGTGTTAAAGTAGTTTTCATCCCATAGCAATAGAGAAGGAGACAAGTATAATCAGACATATAGTGGGGCAAAAAAGTATTTAGTCAGCCACCAATTGTGCAGGTTCTGCCACTTAAAAAGATGAGCGAGGCCTGTAATTGTCATCATAGGTAACTTCAACTATGAGAGACAAAATGAGAAAAAAATCCAGAAAATCACATTGTCTGATTTTTAAAGAATTTATTTGCAAATTATGGTGGAAAATAAGTATTTGGTCACTTACAGTACAGAACAAACAAGCAAGATTTCTGTCTGTCACAGACTGGCTGTAACGTCTTCTTTAAGAGGCTCCTCTGTCCTCCACTCGTTACCTGTATGAATGGCACCTGTTTGAACTTGTTATAAAAGACACCTGTCCACAACCTCAAACAGACACACTCCAAACTCCACTACGGTCAAGACCAAAGAGCTGTGGAAGGACACCAGAAACAAACTGGTAGAGCTGCACCAGGCTGGGAAGACTGAATCTGCAATAGGCAGCAGCTTGGTGTGAAGAAATCAACTGTGGGAGCAATCATTAGAAAATGCAAGACATACAAGAAGACCACTGATAATCTCCATCGATCTGGGGCGCCACACAAGATCTCACCCCGTGGGGTCAAAATGATCACAAGAACGGTGAGCAAAAATCCCAGAACCACACGGGGGGACCTAGTGAATGACATGCAGAGAGCTGGGACCAAAGTAACAAAGGCTACCATCAGTAACACACTACACCGCCAGGGACTCAAATCCTGCAGTGCCAGACATGTCCCCCTGCTTAAGCCAGTACATGTCCGGGCCCGTCTGAAGTTTGCTAGAGAGCATTTGGATGATCCAGAAGAGGATTGGGAGAATGTCATATGGTCAGATGAAACCAAAGTAGAACTTTTTGGTAAAAACTCAACTCGTCGTGTTTGGAGGAGAGAGAATGCTGAGTTGCATCCAAAGAACACCATACCTACTGTGAAGCATGGTGGCGGAAACCTCATGCTTTGGGGCTGTTTTTCTGTAAAGGGACCAGGACGACTGATCCGTGTAAAGGAAAGAATGAATGGGGCCATGTATCGTGAGATTTTGAGTGAAAACCTCCTTCCATCAGCAAGGGCATTGATGATGAAACGTGGCTGGGTCTTTCAGCAGGACAATGATCCCAAACACACCGCCCGGGCAACGAAGGAGTGGCTTCGTAAGAAGCATATCAAGGTCCTGGAGTGGCCTAGCCAGTCTCCACATCTCAACCCCATAGAAAACCTTTGGAGGGAGTTGAAGGTCCGTGTTGCCCAGCGACAGCCCCAAAACATCACTGCTCTAGAGGAGATCTGCATGGAGGAATGGGCAAAAATACCAGCAACAGAGCCGAGGAAGCGAGCGGCTGCATGTTGAAGGAGCTCCGTGATAAACACGGTTTTTAAAGTTATTTCCGCCGCTTGCTCGCACTTGAGAAACGCTCTACGGTCTCTGGGGGACTCGGTGAGTTTGCCTTACCCCCGAAATTGACGCTCCGGAGTGGATTAACCCCCGCGGCACAATCGGGGCCTAGTACTAGCGGCCATTTTAGAAGCCTGGAAGGAGATTTCTGAGACCTTTTACCGCTCTTCTTCTTTGTGCCTGCGCTTTTGGTGACATGCCCACCGGTCGCTCAGAGAAGCTGGGGTCCAGACAGAGGGACATTCGGGACTCTATGAGAGGTGGGTCCACTTCGAAGGGAGATGCGATCTCCTCCTCCCTCCCCCCGGGCTATGACTTTTCGGAAGATGAAGAGGACCCCTGGCACTCGGGTGGTAGCTCTGCGACCTGGATCTCCCCACAATCTCGGACACCAGACTCCCAACCACTATCTGCAGCAGCAAAAAAAAGGGCGCAAAAGAAACGAAAAGCAGCGCTGACGGCGTCTTTGAGTGCCTCACTTACTGCAGGTGGCCTCTCTGACGGGGATTCGGCTGAGGAACACCAGCTTTCAGCCAGCAGTAGTGTGGCTTCATTACGACAGGACGTTTTGAGACCGGGTGCCCAACCGCAACAAACGAGAGCGACCTCACTCGAAACCCGTATGACACAGCCTGAGGAAAGTCGGTGGGAGGAGGATGATGATCTTCCTCTTACAAAAAGAGACCTTCGGAGGATCCTGGACGAACTCCGGGAGATCCGGGGGGTGTGGAAACCTGAAGTGGCGGCGGTTCGGGAGGAGGTTGCAACAATCCGTGCGCAGGTGACAGCAGTGCAGGCGACGACCTCTACAGTGCTATCGGAACATACTCACCTGTTGGGACAGGTCGCTGGTCTAAGATCCCAGGTCGAGCTTTTGTCCCGCTCTGTGGAGATGCTGGAAACAAGACACCGCCGTCGTAACGTCAGGGTCAGAGGCATCCCGGACTCTGTGTCGTCGGATGAACTCCCAGCTTTGTGTCTCGTTTGGCCCTTCGGATGGCGGGACTCCCTCCTGACAAGCCAGATGTGATCGGATCGGTATTCAGGGTTCGGAAACCTGCGGCGCTTTCGAAGGGGACACCCCGTGATGTCGTGGTGGCCTTTCGTGACGTAGCATTTAAGGTCAAGCTTATGTCTGCTCCTGGCGCAAGAGATCCAGTGAAATTTGAGGGCTCCTCGTTGGCTTTGTATCACGACCTTCCATTCCAGACTCTGCTTGCTCGCAGGCGGTTCCGTCCTGTGACTGCGGTTCTTCGTCGGAGGGGGATCCGTTATCGGTGGGGCTTGGCGGGAGCATTGGTGGTGACACATAATAATGTCCCCTACACCATCACTGATCCTGAAACCGCCTGGTCCGACCTTGAAGCGGCGGGCATCTCGCCGGACCCTCCGGAACTTCAGCCAGACTGAGACCTGAGCGATATTGTTTACCCACCCCCAGCTTTTTTCTTCTCTGTTTACGTGTCACTGGTCTATAGATAAGCTCTGAGTATAATTTATCAGGACAATTTATGGCATTTACGTTGATAGTCCTACATGCTTATGTGTTTCTTTTGTGTTTTCTTCCTTCACTGAGGTTGGGACTTCTTGCTTTTTGTTTTTATTATTCCCTTATAGACCTGTTACTACTTGCATCTTACATTATCTGACTGGCTGACCGTAGTTAGTTTGGCCAGCCCTAGACGGCTGTCTTTTTCTACGTTTGATTTCGTGAATTTCTTGTTATGTATAATTCTCTAAATAAAGAATAAAAAAAAAAAAAAAATACCAGCAACAGTGTGCGAAAACCTTGTGAAGACTTACAGAAAGCGTTTGACCTCTGTCATTTCCAACAAAGGATATATAACAAAGTATTGAGATGGACTTTTGATATTGACCAAATACTTATTTTCTACCATAATTTGCTAATAAATTCTTTAAAAATCCGACAATGTGATTTTCTGGATTTTTTTCTCATTTTGTCTCTCATAGTTGAAGTTACCTATGATGGCAATTACAGGCCTCTCTCATCTTTTTAAGTGGGAGAACCTGCACAATTGGTGGCTGACTAAATACTTTTTTGCCCCACTGTATATTCCTTCAAGAAATATATATCTCAAAATGGATTTTTATCGTAGGCACAATATTGAATAACAAAAGGTTATATGGGTATTAGGGCTGTGCAATTAATTGCAATCGCAATCGAATCGCGATTTCCGACCATGCAATTAATAAATCGCATAAGGCTGCAATTTTCGGCTCCCTGTTAACTTCCGGCGGCATGGTGCTTTGGGCGCTCGCAGGGGGAACCACGTGACGAGCCACATTCTCGCGGCTCGTCACATGGTTCCCCCAGGCGAGCGCCCAAGCTCCATGCCGCCAGAAGTTAACAGGGAGCCGAACACGTGGCGCACAGAGGTGAGCTGGGGCAGTATCCACGTGCTCGGGCAGTATATCCATGAGCTGGGGCAGTATTTCCATGTGCTGGGGCAGTATATCCATGTGCTGGGGCAGTATATCCATGTGCTGGGGCAGTATTTCCATGTGCTGGGGCAGTGTTTCCATGTGCTGGGGCAGTGTTTCCATGTGCTGGGGCAGTATATCCATGTGCTGGGGCAGTATATCCATGTGCTGGGGCAGTATTTCCATGTGCTGGGGCAGTATATCCATGTGCTGGGGCAGTATATCCATGAGCTGGGGCAGTATCCATGTGCTGGGGCAGTATCCATGTGCTGGGGCAGTATTTCCATGTGCTGGGTCAGTATTTCCATGTGCTGGGGCAGTATCCATGTGCTGAATACTGAATACATTTAGAATGTATGTAGCATGTTTGAAAAAGCAAAAACAATTGGCTAAATCGCAAATAAAATCGCAATCGCAATATTCATTCAAGAAATCGCAATATGATTATTTTGTCAATATTGCACAGCCCTAATGGGTATAATGCGACTACCGGAGATGTATAGGGGAGAGAATAGTAGGGGTGGAGAGAATCATATTCTAAAACATAAAGCCACTAATATAAAAATGTAGGAAAGGGATGATTATAGGAATTCTGTAGACATTATGTAAACCGTTAAAATCAGAGCAACTATTTATGGTCTATCAAGAATGGGATTAAGTAAAAATGTATTGCACGGGGTTGGATGTGAAAGTGGTAGGGAGTGGGATGCATTCTAAAATATTATAGGCAAACTAACATATAAAAAGTTGGGAAAGGGGTGGTTATAAGAGTTCTATGGACAATATGTAGAATTCAAAAATCATTAAGATCAGGACAACTGTTTATGGTCTATCCAAGTCACACCTCAAGCATAGTGGCCCATATTTCCAGGAAGACTGTCTCGTCCTTGTCTCCCGCTGGGTTTTTATTAAATCTCAGACCCCTGGGTACCATTATACCACAAAGGTATAGAGGCCACAAGGTTTTTCCTTGAAAATGGTAATAGGCTCCAACCAGAACAATTGAACTTCATCCTCAGTGGTATACAAATGATCCTGGAACATAATAAATTTTGGTTCCAGGAAGAATTTTACTTGCAAGTATCAGGTACAGCCATGGGGATGAGATTCGCCCCCAGTTTCGCCAATTTATTTATGGCCCACTGGGAGGATTCGTTCCTACCAACTTGGAAGACGCACTTAGTGACCTATCGTAGGTATATCGACTATATATTTTTTATTTGGAGGGGTGGAGAAGAGAGCCTCCAAAAGTTTCTTGAAGCTTTAGGGGATAACAATAGGGGAATTATTTTGACAACTACTTCGAGCGACAAAGAAGTTATTTTTTCAAGATTTGAAGATCTATGTGGAAGAAAACACGATAAAGACCAAGTCACACGTCAAAGAAGTAGACTGCAATAGTTTTATCGAACGTACAAGCTGCCACTTATCCCAATGGTTGGACACTGTACCTAAGGGACGATTCATGCGAATGAAAAGGAACTGCACGGATATATCTGACTATGATATTCAACCCCCAATGCTGTAAAGGGTTTTAGGGAATTTAGTGTACATTTGTAATTGTATTCAGAATGAAATCCTACAAGGACTTTTTAAAGAACCATATGCAACTAAAATGACATCAATTGGTTTTGTAATACAGTAGTAAATGTTTCTTTTGTGAATTCTTCATTGACACAATTATTCAACCCCTTAAAGACTACCAATCTGAAGAACAGAGGTTCATTCAAGTGTTTTCAATCAGGTATTGAAAACACCTGTGGATGTCACGGAGCAGCAATAAAGCATAATAAGCACCAATTAGGCAGCTTTAAAATGACTGTGATACTCAGCTCCTTCTAGACATTTACTGGTGTGGTTACAAACATGGTGAAGTCAAGAGAATGGTCCAGGAAGACAAGAGAAGAGGTGATTACTCTTCACAGGAAGGACAATGGCTATAAGAAGATTGCAAAGATGTTAAACATACCAAGAGAGACCATAGGAAGCATCATTCGCAAATTCAAGGCAAAGGGCACTGTTGAAACGCTACCTGGTCGTGGCAGAAAGAAGATGCTGACTTCGACTGCTGTGCGCTACCTGAAGCATAGAGTGGAGAAAAGTCCCCGTGTGACTGCTGAGGAACTGAGAAAAGATTTGTCAGATGTGGGTACTGAAGTTTCAGCTCAGACAATACGGCGCACACTGCGTAATGAAGGCCTCCATGCCAGAACTCCCAGGCGCACCCCCTTGCTGTCTCCAAAGAATAAGAAGAGTCGACTGCAGTATGCCAAAAGTCTTGTGGACAAACCACAGAAGTTTTGGGATAGTGTTCTGTGGACTGATAAAACAAAATTAGAACTGTTTGGGCCCATGGATCAACGTTATGTTTGGAGGAGGAAGAACAAGGCCTATGAAGAAAAGAACACCTTGCCTACTGTGAAGCATGGCGGGGGCTCAATCATGCTTTGGGGCTGTTTTTCTTCTGCAGGTACAGGGAAGCTTCAGCGTGTGCAAGGTACCATGAATTCTCTTCAGTGCCAGGAGATATTGGATGACAATGTGATGCAGTCCGTCACAAACCTGAGGCTTGGGAGACGTTGGACCTTTCAACAGGACAATGATCCCAAGCATACCTCCAAGTCCACTAGAGCATGGTTGCAGATTAAAGGCTGGAACATTTTGGAGTGGCCATCGCAGTCACCTGACTTAAATCCGATTGAGAACCTCTGGTGGGACTTAAAGAAAGCAGTTGCAGTGCGCAAGCCTAAGAATGTGACTGAACTGGAGACTTTTGCCCATGACGAATGGGCGAAGATACCCGTAGATCGCTGCAAGACACTTGTGTCAAGCTATGCTTCACGTTTAAAAGCTGTTATAACTGTAAAAGGATGTTGTACTAAGTACTAAGATTGAATGTCACTTGGGGGTTGAATAAAACTGATAATGATGTGAGCACAGAAAAGACATTTGTGGTTATTTCATTATAAATGTTATGTTATATTTGTCTGACCTACACGTGCCTCTTTGATTTAATTGTAAGCAAGATGACTGAATGATCAAAATCAATGTCAAACTGGCCAAAACACTCAATTTCAGTGGGGGTTGAATAATTTTGAACACAACTGTATATACACATTATACTAGGGTTGCACCGATACCGATACTAGTATCGATATCGGTGCCGATACCGGGTACTGCAGGAGTACTTGGTACTCGTGCAGTACCCCCGATATTTTTTTCCGATACCGGAAGCCGGCATTGAGCCGGCTTGCCGGTATCCTAGGGGCTGCGGCGGCTGTCCGAATGCTCTATCGGCATTCGGACAGGCCCTGCAGCTGCTCTCCTAACTTTGTTTAATACTTACCTTCCTTCAGCGCCGCCGGGAAAGTCTTCGCGCGCTCCTTGGAAGGACCCCAGCCGCGACCACGTGGGACCATGTGATCGCGGCTGGGGTCCTTCCAACGAGCGCGCGCGCGGAAACTTTCCCGGCGTCGCTGAAGGAAGGTAAGTATTAACAAAGTGAGCAGCTGCAGGGCCTGTCCGAATGCTGATAGAGCATTCGGACAGGCCCTGCAGCTGCTCTCCGCTCATACTTACCTTCCTTCAGCGACGCCGGGAAAGTTCCCCCGCGCACGCGCTCGTTGGAAGGACCCCAGCCGCGATCACATGGTCCCACGTGGTCGCGGCTGGGGTCCTTCCAAGGAGCGCGCGCGCGCGAAGACTTTCCGGGGCGCTGAAGGAAGGTAAGTATGAACGGAGAGTGGGGGGCATATCCATGAGCAGGGGGGCATATCCATGAGCAAGGGGGGCATATCCATGAGCAGGGGGGGCATATCCATGAGCAGGGGGGCATATCCATGAGCAAGGGGGCATATCCATGAGCTGGGGGGCATATCCATGAGCAGGGGGCATATCCATGAGCAGGGGGCATATCCATGAGCAAGGGGGCATATCCATGAGCAAGGGGGGCATATCCATGAGCTGGGGGGCATATCCATGAGCAGGGGGGGCATATTCCATGAGCAGGGGGGCATATCCATGAGCTGGGGGGCATATCCATGAGCAGGGGGGCAATTATCCATGAGCAGGGGGCATATCCATGAGCAGGGGGGGCATATCCATGAAGCAGGGGGCAATTATCCATGAGCTGGGGGGCAATTATCCATGAGCTGGGGGGCAATTATCCATGAGCTGGGGGGCAATTATCCATGAGCTGGGGTCAGGATATCCATGAGCTGGGGCAATATCCATGAGCTGGGGCAAATCCACGAGACCTGGGGGCTTTATAGGAGGTCTGTTCTTATTGGAAAGCGTCACATGACATAAAATAAAAGTATCGGTAATTGGTATCGGTGAGTACTTGAACAAAAGTATCTGTACTCGTACTCGGTCTTAAAAAAGTGGTATCGGTGCATCCCTACATTATACAGAGGCAATACGCACTATACAGAGGCAATACATGTGTAACGGGCACTGTAGCGCTCACACAAGAGTAGCGGAGTAGTGATCGTAATGGACAGAAATATCTGCTTGACGGTTATAAAACGCTCAGTAAACACAGACTTCTACTCCAAAGCCAAGGAGTATAAAAGCACAACTGATTTGCACCTAAGCTCAGATGGTTTCAAGACCAAAAGACAACTTAGTGCACATACAGGGACTTTCAATAATACAGATGACTTTGATAACAGAGTATATGGCTCGGGCTGGTCTCCCAGCAGATTACTATGACAGTCGATGAATTGATTAGACTGCAGGGCAGTCACAGCATAAACAGATAACACGTTTTTCGATAAGCCCGACTGGGTTTGCGATACCTTGATATAACCAGAGTCAGATGACACACGTGATAGTATCGGGCTGCTTATGATCAGGTTACACTTGGCATAAGTATTACAATAATACGGAGTAGAAACCAAGATGTACCTATCTTTCCCTAATCTTTCGTACCGACAGCTTAACACAGATACGTAAACCTTAGGTCTCGAATGCAACCCCGATAAGGCTGCAGGTACTGCCCCAAAGCAGTAGGGGTATATACCAAGGTGGTGGGCCCAAACCCCAGCGGCATACATAGGGTTAAACACACAACGCTCAGCAATATGATACGATATGGGATAAGCAGAAGAATAGTCAAAGACAAGCTGGGTCAAAAACAGGAGCAGGATTCATAGACAATACGGGTCGGCAACTGAAAACAACTGATTGCAAAAGCAGGCGATGCGGGAACTAAACTCAACATCAGGGCAACGAGGCAACTCCTCGTGCCCTGCTTTAAACCCGGCGGCTCCTTGTGACCACGCCGGGCCCCCTCAGACGCCGATCGGCCATCATGACGCGCTGGCATTTGACCAGCCAGTGGCACCAAACCATGTCCAGACCCCCCAGGGAGCGCAGCAGAGGCTGAGGACGTAACAACATGCTATATAGACATAAGAGGCATTTTACATAACAGGTAACACACTATATAGAGGTAACACACATTATCGAGAAATAATAAGACATTTTATATAAAAGGTAACACATTATATAGAGGTAATACACGTTATCTAGAGGTAACACGCATTATCTAGAAATAATAAGCATTTTAGAGGAAATACACATTATATAGAGGCAATACACGCCATATAGAGGTAACACACGCCATATAGAGGTAATACACATTATATAGAAGCAATACACGCCATGTAGAGGTAACACACGCCATATAGAGGTAATACACATTATATAGAGGCAATACACGCCATGTAGAGGTAACACACGCCATATAGAGGTAATACACATTATATAGAGGCAATACACGCCATGTAGAGGTAACACACGCCATATAGAGGTAATACACATTATATAGAGGCAATACACGCCATGTAGAGGTAACACACGCCATATAGAGGTAACACACATTATATAGAGGCAATACACGCCATGTAGAGGTAACACACGCCATATAGAGGTAACACACATTATCTAGAAATAATAGGCATTTTAGAGGTAATACACATTATATAGACATAATAGGCCTTTTATATAGAGGCAATACATGTTATACAGAGGTAACACACATTATCTAGAAATTAAAATAGACATTTTATATAAAAGGTAACACACGTTATATAGAGGCAATACACACTATCTAGACATAATAGGTCTTTTATAGAGGTAATACACCTTATATAGAGGCAATACACGTTATACAGAGGTAACACACATTTTCTAGACATAATAGGCATTCTATATAAAGGTAAAACATGTTATATAGAGGTGACCCACTTTAGCTCCTGGGTCGGCTGCTGCTGCTGCTGTCTCTCCGACCCCTCTTCCCGCCTCGAGCAGTTTCCTGTCAGGAGTTGCAGCTCTGGGCGTGCCTCTCTTTTCCCGCCAAAGGAAAGCACCACAGGTTTTCTCTTTTACCACGTGACTCCACAGCACGGCAGTGACTAGGCCGCAGGTGTGTGCGCGGGAAGCCCGGCCCGGGGAGTGACCCGCCGGGTGAGTGAGGGGAAGCCCGGTCCAGGGAGTGACCCGCCGGGTGAGTGAGGGGAAGCCCGGTCCAGGGAATGACCCGCCGGGTGAGTGAGGGGAAGCCCGGTCCAGGGAGTGACCCGCCGGGTGAGTGAGGGGAAGCCCGGCCCGGGGAGTGACCCGCCGGGTGAGTGAGGGGAAGCCCGGTCCAGGGAGTGACCCGCCGGGTGAGGGGAAGCCCGGCCCGGGGAGTGACCCGCCGGGTGAGTGAGGGGAAGGCCGGTCCAGGGAGTGACCCGCCGGGTGAGGGGAAGCCCGGCCCGGGGAGTGACCCGCCGAGTGAGTGAGGGGAAGCCCGGTCCAGGGAGTGACCCGCCGGGTGAGGGGAAGCCCGGCCCGGGGAGTGACCCGCCGGGTGAGTGAGGGGACCCGGTCCAGGGAGTGACCCGCCGGGTGAGGGGAAGCCCGGCCCGGGGAGTGACCCGCCGAGTGAGTGAGGGGAAGCCCGGTCCAGGAGTGACCCGCCGGGTGAGGGGAAGCCCGGCCGGGGGGTGACCCGCCGCGGTGAGGGGAAGCCCGGCCGGGGAGTGACCCGCCGAGTGAGTGAGGGAAGCCCGGCCTGGGGAGTGACCCGCCGGGTGAGTGAGGGGAAGCCCGGTCCAGGAGTGACCCGCCGGGTGAGGGGAAGCCCGGCCCGGGGGGTGACCCGCCGGGTGAGTGAGGGGAAGCCGGCCCGGGGAGTGACCCGCCGAGTGAGTGAGGGGAAGCCCGGCCGCGGGGGTGACCGCCGGGTGAGTGAGGGGAAGCCCGGCCCGGGGAGTGACCCGCCGAGTGAGTGAGGGGAAGCCCGGCCTGGGGAGTGACCCGCCGGGTGAGTGAGGGGAAGCCCGGTCCAGGGAGTGACCCGCCGAGTGAGGGGAAGCCCGGCCCGGGGGGTGACCCGCCGGGTGAGTGAGGGGAAGCCCGGCCGGGGAGTGACCCGCTGAGTGTGAGGGGAAGCCCGGCCCGGAGTGACCCGCCGGGTGAGTGGGGGAAGCCCGGCCCGGGGAGTGACCCGCCGAGTGAGGGGAAGCCCGGCCTGGGGAGTGACCCGCCGAGTGAGTGAG
Organism: Leptobrachium leishanense; assembly: GCA_009667805.1. Taxonomy (NCBI): domain Eukaryota; kingdom Metazoa; phylum Chordata; class Amphibia; order Anura; family Megophryidae; genus Leptobrachium; species Leptobrachium leishanense. The sequence continues at coordinate 392,835,059 of CM019066.1, read as the reverse complement.
GGGAAGCCCGGTCCAGGGAGTGACCCGCCGAGTGAGGGGAAGCCCGGCCCGGGGGGTGACCCGCCGGGTGAGTGAGGGGAAGCCCGGCCCGGGGAGTGACCCGCCAAGTGAGTGAGGGGAAGCCCGGGGAGTGACCCGCCGAGTGAGTGAGGGGAAGCCCGGCCCGGGGAGTGACCCGCCGGGTGAGTGAGGGGAAGCCCGGTCCAGGGAGTGACCCGCCGAGTGAGGGGAAGCCCGGCCCGGGGGGTGACCCGCCGGGTGAGTGAGGGGAAGCCCGGCCCGGGGAGTGACCCGCCGAGTGAGTGAGGGGAAGCCCGGCCCGGGGAGTGACCCGCCGGGTGAGTGAGGGGAAGCCCGGCCGGGGAGTGACCCGCCGAGTGAGTGAGGGGAAGCCCGGCCCGCGGGAGTGACCGCCGGGTAGTGAGGGGAAGCCCGGTCCAGGGAGTGACCGCCGAGTGAGTGAGGGAAGCCCGGCCCGGGGGGTGACCCGCCGGGTGAGTGAGGGGAAGCCCGGCCCGGGGAGTGACCCGCCGGGTGAGTGAGGGGAAGCCCGGCCCGGGGAGTGACCCGCCGGTGAGTGAGGGGAAGCCCGGCCCGGGGAGTGACCCGCCGGGTGAGTGAGGGAAGCCCGGCCCGGGGGGTGACCCGCCGGGTGAGTGAGGGGAAGCCCGGGGAGTGACCTGCCGGGTGAGTGAGGGGAAGCCCGGCCCGGGGAGTGACCCGCCGGGTGAGAGAGGGGAAGCCCGGCCCGGGGAGTGACCCGCCGGGTGAGTGAGGGGAAGCCCGGTCCGGGGAGTGACCCGCCGGGTGAGTGAGGGGAAGCCCGGCCCGGGGAGTGACCCGCCGGGTGAGTGAGGGGACCCGGTCCAGGGAGTGACCCGCCGGGTGAGTGAGGGGAAGCCCGGCCCGGGGAGTGACCCGCCGATGGAGTGAGGGGAAGCCCGGCCCGGGGAGTGACCCGCCGGATGAAAGTAAAAGTGACGTGAGTCAGGCAGTCAGCGACCACTGCAGGACCCGCAGGCCTCTCTGCGTGACATGACATCACACCAGACATGACGTGACCTGACGCCAATGTGACATCACACATGACATGACATCACACCAACATGACCTTACACCTGACATTAAACCAACATGACATCACACCCACACAACCTGACACCATATCAATCTGACATCACACCAATCTGACATCACACCTGACATGACATCACACCAACATGACCTTACACCTGACATCACACCAATCTGACATCACACCTGACATGACATCACACCCACATAACCTTACACCTGACATCACATCAATCTGTCATCACACCAACATGACCTTACACCTGACATAACATCAATCTGTCATCACACCAACATGACCTTACACCTGACATCACACCAACATGTCCTTACACCTGACATAACACCAACATGACGTCACAACTGACATACCAACATGATGTCACACCAACATGCCTTTTCACCTGAGATCATACCAACATGACATCACACCTGACGTCACACCTGACGTGACCTTACACCTGACATCACACCACCATGTCCTTACACCTGAGATCACACCAAAATGACTTTACACCTGACATCACACCAACATGACATCACATCAACATGCCTTTACACCTGACATCATACCAACATGACATCACACCAACATGACTTAACACCTGACATCACACCAATCCGATATCACACCAACATGACCTTACACCTGACATCACACCAATCTGACATCACACCAACATGACCTTATACCTGACATCACACCAATCTGACATCACACCAACATGACCTTACACCTGACATCACACCAATCTGACATCACACCAACTTGACCTTACACCTGACATCACACCAACATGACCTTACACCTGACATCACACCAATCCGATATCACACCAACATGACCTTACACCTGACATCACACCAATCTGACATCACACCAACATGACCTTACACGTGACATCACACCAACATGACCGTACACCTGACATCACACCAATCTGACATCACACCAACATGACCTTACACCTGACATCACACCAATCTGACATCACACCAACATGACCTTACACCTGACATCACACCAATCTGACATCACACCAACATGACCTTACACCTGACATCACACCAACATGACCTTACACCTGACATCACACCAATCTGACATCACACCAACATGACCTTATACCTGACATCACACCAATCTGACATCACACCAACATGACCTTACACCTGACATCACACCAACATGACTTAACACCTGACATCACACCAACATGACCTTACACCTGACATCACACCAATCCGATATCACACCAACATGACCTTACACCTGACATCACACCAATCTGACATCACACCAACATGACCTTACACCTGACATCACACCAATCTGATATCACACCAACATGACCTTACACCTGACATCACATCAATCTGACATCACATCAATCTGACATCACACCAACATGACCTTACACCTGACATCACAACAAGGTGACATCACTCATGACATCACAACAAGGTGACATCACTCATGGCATTACATCAATGTCATACATTGTGATAATACCCCTCGTTGTCGCGCATTGTGATAATACCCCACGCTGTCACACATTGTGATAATACCCCGCGCTGTCACACATTGTGATAATACCCCGCGCTGTCACACATTGTGATAATACCCCTCACTGTCACACATTGTGATAATACCCCGCGCTGTCACACATTGTGATAATACCCCTCATTGTCACACATTGTGATAATACCCCTCACTGTCACACATTGTGATAATACCCCTCACTGTCACACATTGTGATAATACCCCGCGCTGTCACACATTGTGATAATACCCCTCACTGTCACACATTGTGATAATACCCCGCGCTGTCACACATTGTGATAATACCCCTCATTGTCACACATTGTGGTAATACCCCTTGTCGCGACCTCTTCCCGCACTGCTGCGAAAGACGCCGGGTTAAGCCACGCACGATCTGTCTCTGCACACTTCTCTCACGCAACAGGGATGCAGAGCGCGATGCAATGATCCCAGGATTGCAACACAGTACAAATCTTCTCTTGAAGCGGGTAATGAATGCGGCTCCCACAATCCCTGGGCTCACTTTCCTATTCTATTAGTTACGCTGCCACCAGTCCTCATGGACACTACGCGCGTCGCAACGGGAGACGCAGGGCTAAGCAACCGCACTATCTGCCTACCCTAGATTCGGACAGTGACTGCAGACCCCACAATCCCTGCCGTCCCCGACGACCGCAACTCACAATTTCTTATCTAACCGAGCTTAAGGCAAATAGCAATACTCCCAATCTCTTAGTTAGCGTGGATCTCATCAGCCAGAATCAGAACTTAAATAGGTTAGGTTTATTTATGATATAGAACAAAGATATATATAATCACAGTGCATTTGTTTCAGGAAAATTATAGCTAGAATGAATCAATTAATTACACGCTACACAGCAAATAAAAGAAAAGGGTTAACCACAGAGCATTACTTACGACAAACTAATCAGTAAGCTAGCATCGATGGAGCCTGGAGATAGAAGCATGGACAGATCAGTCATCTTTCGAATGTACCCCAAGTGATCAGCCAAAGCACATGGGCAGTTTTCAGAATTTATACACTTCCTGGTCCTTCCAAAACCCACCCACAAATGGCCCAGCCTCCTGCACTACATATCCCAGAGTTCCCCTCCGGAGCATGCTCAGTATGCTTCGTCGTTAATCTTTAATTGCCCAAAGGTGTCCATCTTCCCCCCAGGGATCAAGGATGTGCTTCCTGTCTTGGAAGATAGGGCCCAAATCTTGGTGCCGGGTTGGCTCCCAAGGTGCGACTAACAGGCTACACGACATGGCAGTTCGAAGACATTCCCTTTTACAGCCACGTGTTATATCCTCCCCCCAGGGGAGAAAGCTAACCATTTTAATTACATTTTGGCACCCACTCTTAACAGCTGTGGACCCAGAGATACGCTTCCCAAATGGTCAGACACAAATATGAATCTATATGGAGGAGATATGTATAAACAGGCACTTAGACACATATACACAGGCAGACCCTTATATAGATAGAAATACAGATCTAATCTGCCACACCCTTCACTGTCACACATTGTGATAATACCCCTCACTGTCACACATTGTGATAATACCCCGCGCTGTCACACATTGTGATAATACCCCTCACTGTCACACATTGTGATAATACCCCGCGCTGTCACACATTGTGATAATACCCCTCGCTGTCACACATTGTGATAATACCCCTCAGTGTCACACATTGTGATAATACCCCGCGCTGTCACACATTGTGATAATACCCCGCGCTGTCACATATTGTGATAATACCCCTCGCTGTCACACATTGTGATAATACCTCTCAGTGTCATACATTGTGATAATACTCCTCATTGTCACACATTGTGATAATACCCCTCACTGTCACACATTGTGATAATACCCCGCGCTGTCATATATTGTCACACATTGTGATAATACCCCTCACTGTCACGCATTGTGATAATACTCCACGCTGTCACACATTGTTATAATACCCCTCAGTGTCACACATTGTGATAATACCCCTCGCTGTCACACATTGTGATAATACCCCTCATTGTCACACATTGTGATAATACCCCTCAGTGTCACACATTGTGATAATACCCCTCGCTGTCACACATTGTGATAATACCCTGCGCTGTCATACTCAGTGTCACACATTGTGATAATACCCCTCAGTGTCACACATTGTGATAATACCCCTCGCTGTCACACATTGTGATAATACCCCTCGCTGTCATACATTGTGATAATACCCCTCGCTGTGCTTCTTGTGGAAGTATTTTCTGTTTGATCTTATCTCACACATTTTGGGGATTTATACGGCCCCCCCTTCCCCTATTTATAGCGGCTCTGGTTAATACTATATATTAGGGATGCACCAATACCACTTTTTTAAGACCGAGTACGAGAACCAATACTTTTTTTCAAGTACTCACCGATACCGAGTACTGATACTTTTTTTATGTCATGTGACCGCTTTCCAATAAGAACAGACCTCATAAAAATGCCCCCAGCTCTCATAGATATGCCCCCAGCTCATGGATATGCCCCCCAGCTCATAGATATGCCCCCAGCTCATGGATATGCCCCCCAGCTTTCATGGATTATGCCCCAGCTCTCATGGATTATGCCCCCTGCTCTCATGGATATTGCCCCCAGCTCTCATGGATATGCCCCCAGCTCTCATAGATATTGCCCCCAGCTCATGGATATGCCCCCAGCTCTCATAGATATTGCCCCCAGCTCATGGATATGCCCTCAGCTCTCATAGATATTGCCCCCAGCTGATGGATTATGCCCCCCCAGCTCATGGATATGCCCCCCAGCTCATGGATTATGCCCCAGCTCATGGATATTCCCAAATTTATGGATTTGCCCCCCTGCTCATGGATTTGCCCCCCAGCTCATAGATACTGCCCCAGCTCATGGATACTGCCCCAGCACATGGATACTGCCCCAGCTCATGGATATGCCCCCAGCTCATGGATTTGCCCCAGCTCATGGATATGCCCCCCAGCTTTCATGGATATGCCCCCAGCTCATGGATATGCCCCCCAGTTCACCTGGCACCTGGAGCTCTCCGTTCATACTTACCTTCCTGAGCGACGCCGGGAAAGCCTTCGCGAGTGCGCTCGTTAGAAGGCCCCCAGCCGCGATCACGTGGTCCCACGTGATCGCGGCTGGGGGCCTTCCAACGAGCGCACTCGCGAAGACTTTCCCGGCGTCGCTCAGGAAGGTAAGTATTAACGCGGTGAGCAGCTACAGGGCCTGTCCGAATGCCGATAGAGCATTCGGACAGCCGCCCCAGCCCCTCGGATGCCGGCAAGCCTTCCGGTATCGGGGAAAATATCGGGGGTACTGCACGAGTACCAAGTACTCCTGCAGTACCCGGTATCGGCACCGATACCAATACTAGTATCGGTATCGGTGCAACCCTACTATATATAATGCATTGGCGCGTTAAGCTTCACTCTGACCCCTCGCTATACTGAATGGCTAAATTCTGCTTTACAAGATGAGGTCCCTGAGGTTGAGAAGATGAGAATGAGCATGATGGGGACTTCTGATCTATCACTGACGGCTTTACCACCGCTTCTCCGATACCTGCAGCGTTTTACGTACAGCAGCTCACACGGAAATCTCAGATTATGATGAAAGGTACAAGGACTGACCGCGAAAACGTAATAATCCTGAAGACGGCACCATGTTTTACTAGCCACAGCTCCATGTGCTGCATGAAGCATTATGTGATCTTAACATTCCTATCCCAGAGCAGACATTTCGGGCCCTATTACATTCTTCGCGCACAAATGTGCGCAAAAACGCATTAACGCGAGGGGCAAAACCCTTTGCGCTGATCGTCGTATTACAACGTTCGCGCACAAAATGCGCGTTAACGTCTAACGCAAGTGACCCTGCGCGAACCCTTTGCAAGCGCAATTAGTGCACGCATCCTATACTTAACATTGTGAGTGCAAATGCGTTTGTGCGCTGGTGTGCGCATGGTATTACAATCCTAGCACAAAATTTAACGGACAGCGTTTGCGCGCATAATTTTAATGTCTTTGAAAAGCTGGTGGTAACAACCTGACCGTACCAAACTGCGGATTCACAACGGAGAACGTCGATGCGCACGTTTTTTACTAGTTCTGTCAAAAATGACGGCCTCTACCTTGTCTTCCGTCAGAACGTATGTCTGTTGTGCACAGTCCGCACAAAAATGTGTTTCGTCTGACGGACTCGCGTTAAAAATTACATTACACTCACTGACTTTTGTGCGTTGGTTTTACGAGCGCAATTTCCCGACGGATGAAAAAATGCACTAGGAATGTAATTCCAAGGGCGATTTTCGTGCGTTAACATTTAACGCTTTGCGCAAAAAAACACGCGTTTAGTGTGCGTTTTTGCATTAAGAATGTAATAGGGCCCAGAGTGTTTATTTAACCTCTAACCATTTAGTTTTTGATATTATGCAGTACTATTAATTTTAGGGTGCACCGATACTAGTATCGGTGCCGATACTGCCGTTTGCACGAGTACCTGGTACTCGTGCAAATGGCCTGATACCTCCCCCCGATACCAAAAGCCAGCGCTGGGCTGGCTTGCCGGTATCCGCAGGGCTGGGGAAGCTGGCTGCATGCTTGAAAAGCATTTGGCCTGCGTTCCCCTCCGGTGAAGCCGCAATACTCACCCAGTGGTGGGTCCAATCGCAGGGCTGTGACGCGGCCGCCGAGCAGTGGAGGCTGTGACGCTGCCTCCAGCCATGATCTAGCGGGAGCCTCCCGCGGGATCTCGACTGGAGGCAGAGTCAAGGCCTCCACTGCCCGGCGGCGGCAGCACAGCCCTGCGACCGGATCCACCGGCCGGCATCCATGGGGCAGACGTTCCCTCCGAGCGCTCTTCCTCCTTCAGTGTCTGCCAGCAAAGCCGGGCTGCAACCCGTTGCCGGCGGACACTGAAGGAGAAAGAGCGCTCGGAGCCTGGCAATCCAGGTGAGCTGGGGGCAATCTAACTATCCATGTGAGCTGGGAGCAATCTCCATGGGAGCTGGGGGGCAAACTCCATGTGAGCTGGGGGTCAATCACCATGAGAGCTGGGGGGCAATCTCCATGTGAGCTGGAGGGCAATCTCCATGTGAGCTGGGGGGGGGCAATCTCCATGTGAGCTGGGGGCAATCTCCATGAGAGCTGGGGGCAATCTACATGAGAGCTAGGGGCAATCTCCATGTGAGCTGGGGGGCAATCTCCATGTGAGCTGGGGGCAATCTCCATGAGAGCTAGGGGCAATCTCCATGAGAGCTGGGGGCAATCTACATGAGAGCTAGGGGCAATCTCCATGTGAGCTGGGGGGGCAATCTCCATGTGAGCTGGGGGCAATCTCCATGAGAGCTAGGGGCAATCTCCATGTGAGCTGGGGGGCAATCTCCATGTGAGCTGGGGGGCAATCTCCATGTGAACTTGGGGGGCAATCTCCATGTGAGCTGGGGGCAATCTCCATGTGAGCTGGGGGGCAATCTCCATGTGATCTGGGGGGAAATCTCCATGAGAGCTTGGGGGGCAATCTCCATGTGAGCTGTGGGGGGGTAATCTCCATGTGAGCTGGGGGGCAATCTCCATATCCATGTGAGCTGGGGGCAATCTCCATATCCAAGTGAGCTGGGGGCAATCTATATATCCATGTGAGCTGGGGGCATTCTGTATATATTTACATCCGGGGGGGGGGTATATACATGTGAGCTTTGGGCATTTTTATATGAGGTCTGTTCTTATTGGAAAGCGTTCACATGACATAAAATAAAAGTATCGGTACTCATACTCAGTCTTAAAAAAGTGGTATCGGTTCATCCCTCATTAATTTAGTAATTGCTATCAGTTACAGTTAAAAGTGTATATTGCTTAGTCATTCATTCTAATAATAATAGTGACTTGTGTTTACCTATTAACAAATTTGTAGCAGGGTTCTTTTGTTGTCATTTGTCATTGTTTATTGCCATCTGTGTGTCTCATTACTCTCAGCCAGAGGCAGCATTTGCATTTGCAGCTCAAAGGGTTAATTGACTATCATAATTAATGAACTATTTATACGAAGGTTATTTTTAGACAAATGTCATCCATGTGTGTCTCATTACTCTCAGCCAGACTCAGCATTTGCATTTGAAGCTTAATGGTTTAATTAATCGTAATTAGGGAACTACAGTGATGTTCCTTTAATATATGTAACGTTCCTGATTTTCACATGTGATCTTCCTGCAGTGATACCGTTTGAATACCGTGATGTTTCAGGTTAATGTATTAATTGAGATATTTGTATTGATTAACTGATGCATTGATTTAGATTAACACGTGTGTTTGGTTTTTGTGCTAAACTGGTTTCAAGAATGTCCTTGGGGTTTTGATGTATTTGTCTAATATCTAATTGTGTGTGTGTGTGTGTATGTATGACAAAGCCAGGAGCCTGGTAGCCACTGGCTCTTCGAATTTTACTCCTGGCTCCTAAATTTCCAATTTATTTTACGCCTATCTAAAAGCAGTATTTGGCATCTAAAAACATCTAGTTGGCTTCAATATTTTCTTCCTGGCTCCTACATTTAATGTAAATATATCCAGCCCCGGTGTATGTATTTATAAATGAGGTCTTGTGTGTGTAGTGGGTAAATAGGGTGTCCAATGACAACAGAGCAAAGAAAATAAGTAAACAAATAAAACAATATCACAATGTACAGATGTCAACAACACAAATAATATAAGTATATATACCGTATTTTTCGCTCCATAAGACGCACTTTTCTCCCCCCCAAAAAGTGGGAGGAAAAGTGGGTGCGTCTTATGGAGTGAATACTGCGCCGGTGCAGTGTTCGCTCCCTGCGAGCGTCCGAAGCTATGGAGCTTCAGCGCTCGCCTGGGGGAACCACGTCACCAGCCGAGTTCTCGCGAGATCGCGGCTGGTCACGTGGCTCCCCCAGGCGAGTGCCCAAGCTCCATGCCGCCGGACGCACGCTCAGAGGGAGCCGAACACGATGCGGCGGCGACAGGAGGTGAGCTGGGGCATATCCATAAGCTGGGGCATATCCATGAGCTGCTGGGGCATATCCATGAGCTACTGGGGCATATCCATGAGCTGGGGCATATCCATAAGCTGGGGCATATCCATGAGCTGCTGGGGCATATCCATGAGCTGCTGGGGCATATCCATAAGCTGGGACATATCCATGAGCTGGGGCAGTATCCATAAACTGGGGCATATCCATAAGCTGGGGCATATCCATGAGCTGGGGCATATCCATGAGCTGGGGCATATCCATGAGCTGGGCATATCCATGAACTGGGGAAATCCATGAGCTGGGGCATATCCATGTGTGAGCTGGGGCATATCCATGTGCTGGGGCATTATCCATGAGCTGGGGCATATCCATGAGCTGGGGGCATAGCCATGAGCTGGGGGTATATCCATGAGAGGAGCTGGGGCAAAATCCATGAGAGCAGCTGGGGCAGTATATCCATGAGAGGAGCTGGGGCAGTATATCCATGAGAGGAGCTGGGGCAGTATCCATTATTACACTATTTGATTCAGAATATTTTTTTTCCTGTCTTCCTCCTCTAAAAACTAGATGGTCTTATGGTCAGGTGCGTCTTATGGAGCGAAAAATACGGTATATATATATATATGTATATACTTATAGGATACATGTATTAAGTGTGTGTGTGTTTCTCCATATGTATTCAGTCCTGTGCTGGTAGACCTAATTGCTACTCTGAGAAAAATATGCATACATATATACAATGTATTCAGTATGTGTAGCTAGGCACATTTGACACTGCTCAATTAACCTTAGAACCATTTGTTCTTATCTATTTCCCCCCCCCCCGTTCTGAACCACTGAGTTTCCGAATTTTATTGCACCCCAAACCCCCTCTGATCTTATGTGTCTTTTTTGTGTATTTTTTTTTTGTGTTTATTTTATTATTATTTTTCTTTTCTCTCTCAGCAAGCATTCTTACGTCGCTTCCTCACCCATCAGACCCAGGCAGCAACTCACTCTGGTTTCTCCTGGACTTTGTTCCCACCCTACCCTCACCCACCCACCCCACAGTTTTCATTTGATTTATACCCTCCTATCACACTCCTTACGCAGCTGCAATACATTCCCTCATTAAATCCTGCTTTCTCTACTCTCGCCCACCCAACTACTCTCACCCCCACCTTTCTCTATAATGTATATACCACTACTACTTCTCTTTTCTCTCGCCTCCCTTCTCTCCAAAGCTACCCTCGCCCTCTATACACCTTTCCAATTGCCCCAGGATGGAAATCAAGTCCCTATACACCCCAGCCTACTTGGTTCTTCTAACCTGTCAGCTGAGTGCTGGTGGAGAGTACTAAAGTCCAGCCCTCCTACCCCCACACAGAGATTTAATACTGTGCAATTACAGTATCACCAAAAGAAAACTCTGTCCAAATTTCTATTCATTCTGCTACTTTCCCTGGCAAACGATGTGGAATCTAACCCTGGTCCTATAGGTGACACAACCTTTAGTCTCCCCACTAAAAAAGGCCTCTCATTTGTGCACTGTAACATCCGAAGTTTACTCCCTAAATTGGATGAGCTTCAGGCTTGGTGCTGCTATTACAAACCCAAAGTCCTTGTGCTCACAGAGTCATGGTTAACCCCAAAAGTACCAGACTCTGCCATATCAATACAGGGGTCATGTTATAGAAAAGACAGAGCAAAGAGAGGAGGGGGAATTGTTATTTATGTTGAGGAGTCCATAAAGTTCACCCCCTTACAGACTTCTAGCTCTGTCACCTTTGATTTCCTCTCTGGTATAATTGAGATTCCATTCAGTAAATCAATCATTGTTGCTGGGTTGTATCGTCCACCGAGCTCTCCAGTGCACTCCCTCTCTGACATAACTCAAATCCTTAATAACCTACTTGCCCAAAACCAAAAAAGTGAACTGCTGGTCCTCGGCGATTTTAATACAGATTGGCTAAATCCTAAAAACAATAAACACTGCACACTGTTTAAAACTTTGCAGCTAACTCAATTAATCTCCTCCCCCACTCGCATTAATATGAAAAGCCCTAACCATACCTTGCTGGACTGGATTCTCTCCTCATCTCCTGATAGAATACAGGAGGCAGGCGTTCTTGCTAATAGCTTTAGTGACCATTGTCTAGTGTATTGCGTGCGCAAAATAAAGGCCTTGAAATCTCCCCCAAAGGTAATAACCACCAGGTCTTTCAAGAAATTTATTCTTGAATCCTTCCTAAGTGATCTCATACAGCTCCCCTGGTACAGGCTAAACCTAATCCCAGACCTAGACTGTGCAGTTGAATACTTTCAGTCTGAGCTCCTGCAAGTCTGGAATTCCCATGCCCCGCTATGTAAAGTGCGAGTAAAAGGGGCCCATCTCCCCTGGGTTACAGCTGACCTCACGCATATGTACCAGTTTAGAGACTCCCTGTGGTCAAAGTTCAAGAGTACTGGATCCATGAACGATCACTGTGAATACCGAAAATGCCGGAATGAATGCACAAAAGAAACAAAAATGGCTAAAGCCCAATACTTCAATGAAAATTTAAACAATAACATATCAAACCCAGAAATTTTTGGAAAATCATAAGTAACATACAAGCACCCCCCAGCCACTCCCAACCAGCTGCTTTAAAAGTAAACAACCAAACTGTACAACACCCCCTAGATGTAGCAAATGCTTTTAATAATTATTTTGTTGGATGCGCCACCACCCTCATTGCTAAGCTAGGAAATGAAACGCAATCAGAAAGGCCGCACGCAGGTCAGGACCCACCAACAGTGCAAAAACCCATAACCCAGACCTATTCAGTTTTAGGCCTGTGCCTGTCAGTGCCATCACTAAACTTCTCCGTAACCAAAAAATGAAATACCAGTCTGGACCTGATCAAATCCCAGCAATGCTGCTGAAAATCAGTGCACCAGCAATTGCTAAACCTGTCGCAACCCTGATTAATGAATCACTGGCGACTGGATACATACCCATACTCTGGAAGACTGCAAGGGTGGTACCTATCCATAAAAGTGGAGACAATACTTTGGTATCCAACTACCGCCCAATATCACTGCTCCATGTAATGTCAAAAATTCTGGAAAAATGTGTCTACACTCAATTACGTGATTATTATCAGTATCAGAACTATTTAACCCCAGATCAATCAGGCTTTCGTCCAAACCATTCAACTACAACTGCCCTTTTAAAAGTTTGTAATGATATCCAAACGGGCATGGAACAAGGAAATCTAACTGGAGCCATCTTCCTTGACTTTGCCAAGGCTTTTGACACAGTAGACCATGGCATCCTATTACAAAAACTTAAAAACTCTGGTATTGGTGATAGTACGTTAACCTGGTTCCAATCATATGTGTCTGACAGGTCTCAATTTGTGTCCATTTCTGACAGCACTTCCCTTCCCCTCCCAGTCACATGCGGTGTACCCCAAGGCTCGATACTTGGCCCCCTGCTATTCACAATATTCATAAACGATCTGCCCAATGTCTGCAAAGCTTCAACTGTACACATGTACGCAGACGACACGGTAATCTATACCAGCAAACCAAATCTCCCGCAGCTGGAGGCCGTGCTGCAAGAAGAATTCACAGGGGTAGAAAAGTGGATAGCAAATAACAAACTTTTTCTAAATACTGACAAAACGGTTACAATGCTCTTTGGAACCGCACCTAAACTACACAAATTGCAAACACCCCATCTATGTGTTGGGACAAAATCAAACGGCACACTGACCACAGTCACCTCTCTCAAATACCTAGGTATGTGGTTAGACCCAAATCTATCTTTTGGCCCCCACATCGAAAAACTCATCTAAACTTTACCCCAAACTAGGTGCCCTGTACAGAAACAAATCCTGCCTGAGCCCCGCCCGCGGTAAGAAAGCAGATTGTACAACAAATGCTTATGCCAGCCATTGAATACGGAGATGTAGTGTATGCAGCTGCCCCGCAAACACACCTCCAGAAACTTACTACATTGTATAACTCATTCTGTCGCTTTGTGCTACAATGTAACTACATGACCCACCATTGTGACATGTTAAAAGAACTAAACTGGCCATCGCTGGACTCTAGACGCACCCTTCACCTTTCCAACCTGGTGTTTAAGAGCTTTTCTGGGAAGCTACCACCCTACCTGAATATGCTGCTTCCCCGGCAGTTCCCTCATCCTATAACATCAGATCCAGGACCAGCACCTTACTTGCAATACCGCAATACAAAAAGAAAATGGCTAGATCCTCATTTTCCTACAGAGCACCGCAAATATGGAATAACCTCCCAGACACCGTCAAATCTTCCCCCAGTCTAAAGTCCCTTAAGACTTCCCTATTAGCATACCTCAATACGAAATGCACCTGTAAACATGCAACATAATGACTTTATTTCCTCCATATTTATTTTTCTGTTAATCTGTATATTTGGTCTTGTGTTAATATCTTGCATTTTACTATTTTGTATTTCTGTAACCACTCCATGTTCTCGAACCCAGGACATACTTGAAAACGAGAGAAATCTCAATGTATCCTTCCTGGTAAAATCCTAAATAAATAAATATATATATCAGAGCGGCCAAACTGATGTTTTAAGCAATGCTCTACACTTCTAGGCTCAAAATACAGTTGCAAGAAAAAGTATGTGTGAACCCTTTGGGATTACGTGGAGTTTTGCATGAATTGGTCATAAAATGTGCTCTTTCATCGTAAGTCTCAACAATTTGAAAAACACAGTCTGCTTAAAATAATACAACACAAACATTATGGGCCATATTACATTCTCTGCGAAAATTGAACTCACGGAACGCAATTTTTTTTGCGCACGAAAAAAACCGTTATCGTGCGAAAACTAACGTGGTATTCTGATCAGAGAGCATTTTTTCTTCCTCCAAGCCGTTCGCAAATGAACATTGCTAAGGCTATCCTAAACAAAAGATAAATCCAGGTAAAGTATCCATGTAATTGGGCAGACTAGATGGGCCGAAAGGTTCTTATCTGCCGACATTTTTTCTATGTTTCTATTGCGTGCAGGAATCGGTGGACACACTGTTTTGTCACAGGATTTGTCACGGGATTCAGCCAACATCAATCACCCATTTCCAATAAAATATTTACAAACTAAAAAAAAATGAAAAAAATAAATGAACAACCACCAGCCCAAAAAAGAAAAAATTAACAATGACACAATTCATAAATTTTAATGTTTGGGTATGTGTAGAATGTGTAACTGTACTGTGCTGTATTTTTTTTTTCCTGCTAGTGTATTTCGTTTAGCCCAGAACGATCACATTTACAGTTACCACCTGCTTTTCAAAGACGTTACGAAAATGCGCGCAAACTTTCGTTGCGCGGAGATCGGAATACCATCCTCGTACCAGCGCACTAACGCATTGGCGCTCACAATGTTAAGTATGGGATGCGCGCACGAACTTGCGCTCGCGCTGGGTTTGCGCAGGGTCACTCGCGTTAGACGTTAACGTGCATTTTGTGCGCGAACGTCGGAATACGACGTTCGGCGCAAAGGGTTTTGCCCCTCGCGTTAATGCGTTTTTGCGCACGCGTTAACAAGTGCGCATAGAATGTAATAGGGCCCAATATGTTTTCATGTTTTTATTGAACAGAACATGTAAACATTCACAGTGCAGGGTGGAAAAAGTATGTAAACCTTTGGACTTAATAACCGGTTGACCCTCCTTTGGCAGCAATAACCTCAACCAAACATTTCCTGTAGTTGCAGATCAGACCTGCACAACGATCTGGAGTAATTTTGGACCACTCCTCTTCACAAAACTGTTTCAGTGTAGCATTGTTCAGTGTATTCTTGGGATGTCTGGTGTGAATCGCTCTCTTAAGGTCATGCCACAGCATTTCAATCGGGTTGAGGTCAGGACTCTGACTGGGCCACTCCAGAAGGAGTATTTTGTTTTGTTGAAGCCATTCTTTTGTTGAATTACTTGTATGCTTTGGGTCATTGTCCTGTTGCATCACCCATCCTCTGCGGAGCTTCATTTGGCGGACAGATGGTCTTACGTTTTCCTGCAAAATGTCTTGATAAACTCTGGAATTCATTTTTCCATCAATGACAACAATCCGTCCAGGCCCTGAGGCAGCAAAGCAGCCACAAACCATGATGCTCCCTCCGCCATGTTTTACAGTGGGGATGAGGTTTTGATGTTGGTGTGCTGTGCCTTTTTTTCTCCACACATAGTGTTGTGTGTTTTTTCCAAACAACTCAATTTTGGTTTCATCTGTCCACAGAATATTTTGCCAGTAGTGCTGTGGAACATCCAGGTGCTCTTTTGCAAACTTCAAACATGCTGCAATATTCTTTATGGACAGCAATGGCTTCCTCCGTGGTGTCCTCCCATGTACTCCATTCTTGTTTAATGTTTTCCTTATTGTAGATGTGTCAACAAAAATGTTAGCATGTGCCAGAGATTTCTGTAAGTCTTTAGCTGACACTCTAGGATTCTTCTTTACCTCATTAAGCATTCTGCGCTGTGCTCTTGCAGTCATCTTTACAGGACGACCACGCCTAGGGAGAGTAGCAACAGTGCTGAACTTTCTCCATTTGTAGACAGTCTGTCTTACCGTGGACACATGAACATCAAGGCTTTTGGAGATACTTTTGTAACCTTTTCAAGCTTCATGCAAGTCAACAATTCTTGATCGCAGGTCTTCTGAGAGCTCTTTTCTGTGAGGCAAGGTTCACATCAGGCAGTGCTTCTTGAAACCAGTAAACCCAAAACTGGTGTGTGTTTTTAAAAGGCAGGACAGCTTTCAGCAACACATCCAATAATATCACACTGATTGGACTCAAGGTTGGCTCACTCCTGGCTCCAATTAGCTCTTGGAGAAGTCATTAGGCTAGGGGTTCACATACTTTTTCCACCCTGCACTGTGAATGTTTACATGTTATGTTCAATAAACACATGAAAACATATAATGTTTGTGTTGTATTATTTTAAGCAGACTGTGTTTTTCAAATTGTTGTGACTTAGATGAAGATCAGAGCACATTTTATGACCAATTCATGCAAAACTCCACGTAATTCCAAAGGTTCACATACTTTTTCATGCAACTGTAAGTAGCCAAAAGACAGCATGCACAAAAAATACCTAACAGCAAAAAGCACCAGGTAACAAAGTGATAACTAAATAGAAGCAGCTAAAATCCTGACCAAATCTCCAACTCCATTTGCAGAAATGCAGCCCCAAAAGTTCAAGGAACCTCCACCATGCTTCACTGTTGCCTGCAGACACTCATTATTGTACCGATCTCCAGCCCTTCCACCAACAAAACAAGCTACCTTCTGCTACAGCCAAATACTTCACATTTTGACTCATCAGTCCAGAGCACCTGCTGCCATTGTTCTGCACCCCAGTTCCTATGTTTTCGTGCATACTTTAGTCGCGTGGCCTTGTTCCCACGTCGGAGGTATGGCTTTTTGGCTGCAACTCTTCCATGAAGACCACGTCTGGCCAGACTTCTCCGGACAGTAGATGGGTATACCTGGGTCCCACTGGTTTCTGCCAGTTCTGAGGAGATGGCATTGCTGGACATCTTCCGATTTCGAAGGGCAATAAGCTTGATATGTGTTTCATCTGCTGCACTAAGTTTCCTTGGCCGACCACTGCGTCTACGATCCTCAACATTGCCCGTTTCTTTGTGCTTCTTCAAAAGAGCTTGAACAGCACATCTTGAAACCCCAGTCTGCTCGGAAATCTTTGTCTGGGAGAGATCTTGTTGATGCAGTATAACTGCCTTGTGTCTTGTTGCTGTGCTCAATCTTGCCATGACATGAAACGGTCTTTCACAACCTCACCTTGGTAGCAGAGTTTGGCTGTTCCTCACCCAGTTTTAAGCCTCCTACATAGCTGTTTCTGTTTCAGTTCATGACTGGGTTTCACCCTACGTGTGACATTGATGATCATTAGCACCTCTCTGGTATAATTGGTTGATCATACACCTGACTATAATCCTACAGAATCCCTGACTTTGTGCAAGTGAACCTAAGAGAATTGATGCTGGTTTGACGGCAAAAGGTAGTAACACCAAATATTGATTTGATTTTGATTTTTCTTTTGTTCGCTCTCTTTGCATGTTGAAAATTGACAAATATAAACAATCATTATTTATATTTCTGAAAGCATTCTCTGTTTACAGCATTTTTTCACACCTGCCTAAAACTTTTGCACAGTACTGTATATGTATATATATATATATATATATATAAAATACACGAGAGGGGCAGCACTCAACCTTAACTACGCTTTCAATGCGGGTGCATCTTGAGACAACATAATATAAAACACAACGAGAGGAGAGCACACCAGACAATACAAAAGAAACCACAACAGCAGCTAAATACGTTTAAACAGAGTTTTTCCAGATTTAACCCTTTCAGTGCTTAGAAACATATCTTAAACCCCTTCAAACATTGCAGTTCTTAACCCTTGCATACATATAATACTGAGCTCTGTTGAACAATGGTGGAAGTTTAGTTTGCAATAGATGGCCATGGATTGCGTAAGCCTGCCAACAGCGACAATGTATTCCACCCCTGCTGTTGGCAGGTTTACGCAATCCATGGCCATCTATTGCAAATCTATTGCAAATTAGAAATTAGGAAAACAGTTTGCATGAATGATTGAAAAGTGAAACACTGTTTGCAAAGAAACTACTGAGCGAAAATGTTTGAAATTTGCATATGAGGTCCAGGGAATGATAATAAAGAGGGCTGTTACAGAAAAAAGAAGTAAACTTAAAAAAAAATCGGACTTTAACCACTTCGCTGCGGAGGACGCACTCAGCACGTCCTGCCGCAGGAAGGGTTGGCTGCGGAAGACGCGCTGAGCGAGGCCTCTCAAAACAGCCAGCGATCGGCCGGATTCCGGCCGATCGCTGTGCCCCCCGGTGCGGGCTGACATTCAAGATGTCAGCCCATCACTCCGGGACCGCCGCAGGCACAATAGATGTCATTGCGGCGGCGCGATGACATCTATTTCAGGCTCTCCCCCCACATGTGCGGAGGAGGCGCCTGAAAGGGAGGGGGGAGGTCCTTTGGACCGCTCTCCCTCCCGATCGCCGGGGTCCTGAGCTTAATGCCAGGCACCGTTTGGAAGGGCACAGCCTTCCCTTCCAAACGGTACCTGGCATTAACCCCATGGGGGCCGGATCACGTGCGCAAGAAGTGTATTTTGCCCCAGCTCATGGATACTGCCCCAGCTCATGGATACTGCCCCAGCACATGGATACTGCCCCAGCTCGTGGATACTGCCCCAGCACATGGATACTGCCCCAGCTCATGGATACTGCCCCAGCACATGGATACTGCCGCAGCACATGGTTACTGCCCCAGCTCATGGATACTGCCCCAGCTCATGGATACTGCCCCAGCTCACCTCTATGCGCCGAGTGTTCGGCTCCCTGTGAGCTTCCGGCGGCATGGAGCTTGGGCGCTCGCCTTGGGGGGAACACGTGACGAGCCGCGAGAATGCGGCTGTACACGTGGTTCCCCCTGAGAGCGCCCAAAGCTCCATGCCGCCGGAAGCTTAAAGTGAGCCGAACACATTAATTTCCGCAGCCCTAAAATGAATAGATAAAATCGCAGCCTTATGCGGTTTAGAAATCGCATGTGCTTAAATCGCGATTTTTTTTGCGATTAATTGCACAGTCCTACTTCACACACTGTTGCTGGTATTTTTGCCCATTCCTCCATGCAGATCTCCTCTAGAGCAGTGATGTTTTGGGGATGTCGCTGGTCAACACGGACCTTCAACTCCCTCCAAAGGTTTTCTATGGGGTTGAGATCTGGAGACTGGCTAGGCCACTCCAGGACCTTGATATTCTTCTTACGAAGCCACTCCTTTGTTGCCCGGGCGGTGTGTTTGGGATCATTGTCCTGCTGAAAGACCCAGCCACGTTTCATCTTCAATGCTCTTGCTGATGGAAGGAGGTTTTCACTCAAAATCTCACGATACATGGCCCCATTCATTCTTTCCTTT
This sequence comes from Leptobrachium leishanense, assembly GCA_009667805.1. NCBI lineage: Eukaryota > Metazoa > Chordata > Amphibia > Anura > Megophryidae > Leptobrachium > Leptobrachium leishanense. The sequence continues at coordinate 392,815,412 of CM019066.1, read as the reverse complement.
ACACAGATCAGTCGTCCTGGTCCCTTTGCAGAAAAACAGCCCCAAAGCATGATGTTTCCGCCACCATGCTTCACAGTAGGTATGGTGTTCTTTGGATGCAACTCAGCATTCTCTCTCAAAGTTCTACTTTGGTTTCATCTGACCATATGACATTCTCCCAATCCTCTTCTGGATCATCCAAATGCTCTCTAGCAAACTTCAGACGGGCCCGGACATGTACTGGCTTAAGCAGGGAGACACGTCTGGCACTGCAGGATTTGAGTCCCTGGTGGTGTAGTGTGTTACGGATGGTAGCCTTTGGTCCCAGCTCGTCTCTGCAGGTCATTCACTAGGTCCCCCCGTGTGGTTCTGGGATTTTTGCTCACCGTTCTTGTGATCATTTTGACCCCACGGGGTGAGATCTTGCGTGGAGCCCCAGATCGATGGAGATTATCAGTGGTCTTCTGTATGTCTTGCATTTTCTAATGATTGCTCCCACAGTTGATTTCTTCACACCAAGCTGCTGCCTATTGCAGATTCAGTCTTCCCAGCTTGGTGCAGCTCTACCAGTTTGTTTCTGGTGTCCTTCCACAGCTCTTTGGTCTTGACCGTAGTGGAGTTTGAAGTGTGTCTGTTTGAGGTTGTGGACAGGTGTCTTTTATAACAAGTTCAAACAGGTGCCATTCATACAGGTAACGAGTGGAGGACAGAGGAGCCTCTTAAAGAAGACGTTACAGGTCTGTGAGAGCCAGAAATCTTGCTGGTTTGTTCTATACTGTAACTGACCAAATACTTATTTTCCACCATAATTTGCAAATAAATTCTTTAAAAATCAGACAATGTGATTTTCTGGATTTTTTTTCTCATTTTGTCTCTCATAGTTGAAGTTACCTATGATGACAATTACAGGCCTCGCTCATCTTTTTAAGTGGCAGAACCTGCACAATTGGTGGCTGACTAAATACTTTTTTGCCCTACTGTTTATACACACCGAATCACGTTTCAAACCTGGAAGTGGATATCAGCCAAGCCTCCGGTTCACCCCCCAACCCACTGACATCCTCGCCATATGTGTGAGGATGTCAGTGGGCCAGTTAACCCCCTAGCTGCCAAGTGGAGATACGGGGATCCTTCGGATCCCCCTGTCTCCCGATCCGTGGCAGCTAGAGGGTCATATTTGATATCATGGCATGATCCTGGCCTTTCCAACGATACCAAACATGGAACAAAAAAATAAATTGTTTTTTTAAAAAAAAAATTGTCTGGGGAGGTTTAATAAAATAGGACATAAGCTGGCATTTAAAAATGATGAGCACAATACAGTCAAAATAAGCTCAGCGCACAGAGGTGAAATGGCTCAGCAGTGAAGGGGTTAAAAAGCAAAAACATGCAAAAATTGGGTAGGACAAAATTTCGGAATTTTGGGGATTAAATTTTGAAAAAATATTTTTTTTAGATTTTTTTTTCATCATATTTTTTTATAGTAACTTATACGATATGATAGAAAAAATGGTATCTTTAGAAAGTCCATTTAATGGTGGGAAAAACTGTATATAATATGTGTGGGTAAAGTAAACGAGTAAGAGGAAAATTTGACCTAAACACAAGCAGCGCAGAAACGTTAAAACAGCAGCGGGCACTTTCAGACGGATTTTCGTAAAACTGCCTGATCACTAAGGGGTTAAAAAGGTGTGAAGATTGTTTTTTGATATTATTCAGGAACCCCAGGGTCACATGCAAGAAGTTAATGTCACATGCAGGATATGATTGAAGTCAGATAGCTTAACTCATCCCCTTTTGAAAGCTCACAAAGTCCTTTGTATTTCTTCACTTTATTGGGAAAGTAACAGCAAATAAAAGGTGTCTTTATAGAAAGAGAGGGCTTCTCTTGGTATGCTTTGCTTTGTTATGGGGGAAGGTAAAAACAGGAAGCATTTACCCAGTACAATATGCTTGCCCACTGCCTCCATGGTTAGACTGACAGGAAGAACAGCTTTGCTAAGGAGGAAATGGGACTGGGCCAAACTAACTATGTGAGTTAGACTGGGAGAGTGGACTAATCCATTCTAAGTAAAGGCATTGGAGGAAAACAAATAAGGAATCTGGTTCCATGATAGATATGATAATGAGTTACAGTTACAGGTACTTATAAAGCGCTAACAAGTTCCATAGCGGTGTACAATGGGAGACACAGAGTAACAAATATACATACACATTACACACACACAGAACAGTGCTCATGAGCTTACAATCTTAGGCTAGGGTCAGACGAACGCAGTATTAATGTGCGTTTAGCAGCACTAAATCACGGCCGTGCTAGCAGCAAATTACGTCCAATGCGGGCAGCATACGAAGAACGGCCGCACAAAAGTGCGGCTGCGCAACGCAAGTGGCAAACGAACACATTTTTTCAAGAACGTGATACCGCTAGTACTGACGTACAGAGTACGCTGCGGCCGCTAGCGGCGTGTGTATGTGATTAGGAGACGTCAGACGCTGCTAATGACCGGCCTACATAACGTCCAGACACAAAAAGTGTTTTATTGATAATCCGTACAAAATCACGGCCGAAAATGCGCGTCGTATGACCACTATCGCGTATTCCCGTGAAAAAATGCGTCCATTCGTTCAAACGCACTTTTTCACGGACAACGCGAAAATGCGTTCGTCTGACCCTAGCCTAAGAGGAGAGGGGAGACACACTAGGTGAGGGTGAATAGAGGATATGAAGTATTGTGGCGCATGTGGGCTGAGTGGGAAGATCGTGTAAGAGATGTACAACGGGGGGATCATGGAGTGAGCTGATAGGCTTCTCTAAAGTAATGTGTTTTCAGAGACTTCTTGAAGGACTGGAAAGACGGGGAGAGTCTGATGTTGCAGGGGAGGGAATTCCATAGAAAGGGGGCAGTCCTGAAGGCGAGGGTTGGGGGTGCAGGTTCGAGGAACTGATAGCATCAGATCATTGGCCGATCATTGGAGGAGATGTAGGCAGCGGCGCGGTTACGGAGAGCTTTGTATGTGACCAATATAATGAATTGGATTCTAAAGGAAACAGGAGCCAGTGTAGAGATTGACAGAGGGGCGAGGTGTGTGAGGTGAGTTGGAAGAGGTGTGGGAGGTGAGGTGAGGTGGGTGAGTCTATCGCCGGCATTCATTACAGACTGCAGAGAGAAAATCTGGGATCTCTTAAAGCCAGAGGGAAGGAAGTTACAATAGTCAAGGCGGGAGATAATTAGAATAACATAAACAGTATGGGTGCACTACTGCATTTAATTTCCCATTTGTATCCGGCAAAGAATATTTAAAAAACAAATTAGAAAAAAAAAAAATATGGAAAAAAAATTGAAAAATTTATAAAAAAAATTATTAAAAATGTATTGAAGAAACGGCACCTCCCTTTGTGAGAGAGAAGGGATCCTTTATGGAGGAATAAAAGACTGAGAGGAAGCAGGCGAAGCCGAGTATTTTTGAGATATGTTCTTGCTTTTTCCTAAATATTCTTTGCCGAATATAAATGGGAAATTAAATGCAGTAGTGCACCCATACTGTTTATGTTATTCTAATTATCTCCCGCCTTGACTATTGTAACCTCCTTCCCTCTGGCTTTAAGAGATTCTTTATCTTTGCGTGAGGAGGGGAAGCACTTAGTCTCTATCGCTGTGGCATTAGTTCTTTTGTGTAGGAAATAATAAGAGCATTGGATGAGCATTTTAGCAGAGTCCTGATTAAGACAGGGACGGACGCACGCAATGTTTTTTACGTGGGAGTAGCAGGATTTGGTTAGTGACTGAATGTGAGGAGTAAAGGAGAGATCAGAGTCTAAGGCTGGGGTCAGACGAGCGCAGTGTTCAGGTCCGTGTTGCCGCACATTTTAACGTCCGTTATAGCATACAATTCTGATCAATAGAGCCGCACACACGAAGTACATCCGTACAGAAGTGCGGACACACAAACGGACGCGGCAAATGGACGCAAGTTAGGCAAGAACGTAAATCCGCTAGAACGGACGCACAGAGTGCGCTGCGTCTGCAACGTCCGTATAGCTTTGTGTGTGAGTGATGGAACGTGGTCAGACGGACAAAATGTTTTTCATATTAATTTTATTTCCCTTCTACATCCGTCAAAAATAACGTCAGTTACAAAAACGGACTGTGTGGCCACTACCTTGTCGTCAGTCAGAACGTACGTCCATTGTGCACGGACTCACAGTCTGCACAGAATGCGCTCGTCCCTGGATATTCCCTGTGTATCATCCCCGGATTGCCGGCACCTGTCTCGCTGTTCAAGGCATTTTCTCTCGCAATATGCCTTGCCATTTAATAAGCGCCTGCATGTCATCCCGTATCTCCAGCCTGATGAATGCTCAGATCGCGTGCTATGGCAGAGGATGGGGGGACTGAAGCGGGGAGTTGCATGCAGAGTTAAGCCCCATACACTATTTGCATTCAAAACCAGATTGTAGATTTATTGGACCAACATGAAAGTCCTTCCGAAATGATATAAATGAGCTTCTGAAACCACAGCTGCCGTCTTCTGCTTGTGTTTTACAAACATGTTTTACCAGGAAAGGTACATGATGTGTGTCTGCTCTCCAAGCGTGCTCTGTCTTAAATTACTGAGATATTTCCCAGACAAACATTGCTGTAAACAGAACCAACATCTACAGCTACGGACATGTCTAACAGAGGAGTGCAGCGCACACCAGCGATCTCTGGGCACGGAGGGAGCGTATTCCCAAACTAACACCTGAAGAAACTCTTTAAAACAGAGATACAGTAACCTATGAAAAGGAAACGTCAATGCCCAACCCCTGATCAGCGTCTGTTACCCTGCGAACTAGCAGATAGGGACCCATCAGAGAGGAGTCCATCGCGCCTCACATTGCTCACTCATACCAAAGCATCAAGTCCAAACACAAGATCCGGGTGCGCAAGTGTTTTACTTCAATCAATAAAAAACAAATAAAACACTTTCTGGTGTTTAAAACATACAACTGATATAATGAGTGTGACACGTCGGCTACTCGAGCATCTGCTTCTAAAGCCAAATGACGGCGCCAGGAATTTGCAGACAGTATTTTGTGTCATTACCAGCTGCAAGCTGCTTAGTATACAAAGTATAGGAAGGATTCATTCACCGCGACCTGCGCTAACGGCCGAGTCGTAAGCGGAGTTTGTGTCTCGGGTGGAATCACAGGGGAGTTATCAGTATTAATGAGTGGAGTTGCAAGAATGGACTGAATCCGCGCCATTTCTTCTTCACCATACCCACCTGCTGTGCCCGCGCTGTAAACCTCCCACAATTCTCCTGGCTGGCAGACTTTGGCTGTGGATAACGGGCCGGTTTATGTACAGCGGGTGCCCCATGGCATGGTGTTGGGCCGGTCTCGGCCTCTTGTAGTAAGCTGTCTTCAGTCATTACATAAAAAATAAATGTAGATTGTAAGCTCGAGCGTAACGTCTGCTTGAGAAACGCCCTGAGGGGCCGAATCGTCGCTGCTGCGAACATCTTTCTCTTAAATAAAGGACACTCTTTTCACTGTTTACTTTCTGGAATCTATAGGGGTTATTCAGAGAGCTCTGAAATGACACCGACATTTCGCTCCTCTCTCGTTCCCCACACTTCAGGGTAATCAATTTCTTCGACCCTGTGGTGAATAAAGTATTCACTGGAGGGTCCTCGAAATGCAGGGAGAAGACGCCGAACGGATCCTAAAAATCACCGATAACCTGCCGATAAGTTCAGAAAAAATCAGATCAATTCAAAACGCCACAGAAAACCCACCGAATCTACCTGAGGATCCACCACAAACCTGCTGAACGCAACCGGAAAAAGCCAATGATCCACTGAACACAGTGCCGACAAGCCGACGAACGGGGTAGAAAAAAACCCCCAAAACCATTGAAACTTTCAAAATTGCAAACTTTTTGCTGCAAATTAAAAGAATAAAGGGTTTAATAAATATTGAATAAAATCAGGAACATTTTGTAACATTGAAACCTATGGCATTCGCCAGAATAAACCTGCCGAATGAAACCACTGAACATCAGGGCATTTCACTGACATTTCTCTGCTGTTCAATGTGAATAGATTAACCATTGCTTCTCTATGGGGGATTTCACTGCCGTCGAACAGGCACCGTATTTCACTGCCGCCGAACAGGCACTGTATTTCACTGGCAATTTGCCAATATTTGCTGAATTGCCATGTTTTGAATAGCTGAATGGCCCCGAAATGGCACCGTACGGGGAAATTTCTGTGGCCAAGACGATTCCTGCTGCTTCGTGGTACCGTGAGTAGCAATGCGTGAGATGCACGACACCAAGCCAGCATTTAGCTTCCCCAGGAGTAGCGTCAGTCTGGGTGTATGTAGGCTGATAACAAGCCCCCAGCAGTCCCAGGAATTTACCCCCCTGGAAAAAAGAATGACAGATTAGACGTCAGGGCTAGATATAAATTTTGGCATTGGTCCAGCCGGCCCTTATCACCGTGTTTAGATTCGCACCCAAAATATGAGGCGTGGAAGTGATGAAAGCGAATGTGTAAAATAAACAGAACGTGTGCTGCATATCTTGTAAAATGATGTTATGGCCGCATTAATATGTGCTAATTATTTAACAAGCCCCCTATATGTGCACGAGGAATTATCCCGGCTCAGAGGACACATGCCTTGTCTGCTTGTCTGTTTGGGATAGATTGTAAGCTCATGGGACCCCTTAGATTGTAAGGTTATAGGAACAGGACCCTCTTAGATTGTAAACTCACAGGAACAGGACCCCTTAGATTGTAAACTCGTGGGACCCCTTAGATTGTAAACTCACGGGACCCCTTAGATTGTAAACTCATGGGATAGATTGTAAGCTCATGGGACCCCTTAGATTGTAAACTCATGAGGCCCCTTAGATTGTGTTGGGCTTGGGCGGCCATTTTTTTGTAGCATATACATTATGCCTATATTTACTTTATGCGTATATATAATGGCACGTGGTATGCATGGCATGTCAGGCTGGTACGATTCCCTCGTGATCGCGGCTGGGGTCCTTCAACGTGCGGAAGCGCAGAAACTTTCCCGGCATCGCTCAAGAAGGTAAGTATGCCGAGAGCTCCAGGGGCGGCTGTCCGAATGCCGATAGAGCATTCAAACAGCCGCCCAAGCCCCTCAGATGCCGGCAAGCCGGCTCAATGCCGACTTCCGGTAACGGGGGAAAATATCAGGGGTACTGCAGGAGTACTCGTACTCCTGCAGTACCCGGTATCGGCACCGATATCGATACTAGTATCGGTATCGGTGCAACCCTACTTGTTTGTTTGTGTCTTGTTCCCTTTGGTTATTGTAAAGCGCTGCAGAAACTGTTGGTGCTATGGAAGTAATGATGATATTATTAATACCGCTATAAGCACCATCTTATTAAATCCAAAGGGCTCTATTACATTCATGGCGCAAACGTTACCGCGCGTGCAAAAACGCATTAACGCGAGGGGCAAAACCCTTTGCTCTGAACTTCATATTACAATCTCGCACAGCTGGAGGCCGTGCTGCAAGAACAATTCACAGGGGTAGAAAAGTGGATCAAAAACAACAAACTTTTTCTAAATAATGACAAAACTGTTACAATGCTCTTTGGAACAGCACCTAAACTACACAAATTGAAAACACCCCTTCTACAGTTGTGTTCAAAATGATTCAACCCCCAATGCTGTAAAGGGTTTTAGGGAATTTAGTGACATTTGTAATTGTATTCAGAATGAAATCCTACAAGGACTTTTTAAAGAACCATATGCAACTAAAATGACATCAATTGGTTTTGTAATACAGTAGTAAATGTTTCTTTTGTGAATTCTTCATTGACACAATTATTCAACCCCTTAAAGACTACCACTCTGAAGAACAGAGGTTCATTCAAGTGTTTTCAATCAGGTATTGAAAACACCTGTGGATGTCACGGAGCAGCAATAAAGCATAATAAGCACCAATTAGGCAGCTTTAAAATGACTGTGATACTCAGCTCCTTCTAGACATTTACTGGTGTGGTTACAAACATGGTGAAGTCAAGAGAATGGTCCAGGAAGACAAGAGAAGAGGTGATTACTCTTCACAGGAAGGGCAATGGCTATAAGAAGATTGCAAAGATGTTAAACATACCAAGAGAGACCATAGGAAGCATCATTCGCAAATTCAAGGCAAAGGGCATTGTTGAAATGCTACCTGGTCGTGGCAGAAAGAAGATGCTGACTTCGACTGTTGTGCGCTACCTGAAGCGTAGAGTGGAGAAAAGTCCCCGTGTGACTGCTGAGGAACTGAGAAAAGATTTGTCAGATGTGGGTACTGAAGTTTCAGCTCAGACAATACGGTGCATACTGCGTAATGAAGGCCTCCATGCCAGAACTCCCAGGCGCACCCCCTTGCTGTCTCCAAAGAATAAGAAGAGTCGACTGCAGTATGCCAAAAGTCATGTGGACAAACCACAGAAGTTTTGGGATAGTGTTCTGTGGACTGATGAAACAAAATTAGAACTGTTTGGGCCCATGGATCAACGCTATGTTTGGAGGAGGAAGAACAAGGCCTATGAAGAAAAGAACACCTTGCCTACTGTGAAGCATGGTGGGGGGTCAATCATGCTTTGGGGCTGTTTTGCTTCTGCAGGTACAGGGAAGCTTCAGCGTGTGCAAGGTACCATGAATTCTCTTCAGTACCAGGAGATATTGGATGACAATGTGATGCAGTCCGTCACAAACCTGAGGCTTGGGAGACGTTGGACCTTTCAACAGGACAATGATCCCAAGCATACCTCCAAGTCCACTAGAGCATGGTTGCAGATTAAAGGCTGGAACATTTTGGAGTGGCCATCGCAGTCACCTGACTTAAATCCGATTGAGAACCTCTGGTGGGACTTAAAGAAAGCAGTTGCAGTGCGCAAGCCTAAGAATGTGACTGAACTGGAGGCTTTTACCCATGACGAATGGGCGAAGATACCCGTAGATCGCTGCAAGACACTTGTGTCAAGCTATGCTTCACGTTTAAAAGCTGTTATAACTGTAAAAGGATGTTGTACTAAGATTGAATGTCACTTGGGGGTTGAATAAAACTGATAATGATGTGAGCACAGAAAAGACATTTGTGGTTACTTCATTATAAATGTTATGTTATATTTGTCTGACCTACACGTGCCTCTTTGATTTAATTGTAAGCAAGATGACTGAATGATCAAAATCAATGTCAAACTGGCCAAAACACTCAATTTCAGTGGGGGTTGAATAATTTTGAACACAACTGTATGTGTTGGGACAAAATCAAATGGCACGCTGACCACAGTCACTTCTCTCAAATATGTAGGTATGTGGTTAGACCCAAATCTATCCTTTGGCCCCACATCGAAAAACTCTCATCTAAACTCTACCCCAAACTAGGTGCCCTGTACAGAAACAAATCCTGCCTGAGCCCCGCGGTAACAAAGCAGATTGTACAACAAATGCTTATGCCAGCCATTGAATACGGAGATGTAGTGTATGCAGCCGCCCCACAAACACATCTTCATAAACTTACTACATTGTATAACTCATTCTGTCGCTTTGTGCTACAATGTAACTACATGACACACCATTGTGACATGTTAAAAGAACTAAACTGGCCATCACTGGACTCTAGACGCACCCTTCACCTTTCCAACCTGGTGTTTAAGAGCTTTTCTGGGAAGCTACCACCCTACCTGAATATGCTGCTTCCCCCGGCAGTTCCCTCATCCTATAACCTCCGATCCAGGACCAGCACCTTACTTGCAATACCACAATACAAAAAGACAGTGGCTCGGTCCTCATTTTCCTACAGAGCACCACAATTATGGAATAACCTCCCAGACACCATCAAATCTTCGCCCAGTCTAAAGTCCCTTAAGAGCTCCCTATTAGCATACCTCAATACGAAATGCACCTGTAAACATGTAACATAATGACTTTATTGCCTACATATTTATTTTTCTGTTAATCTGTATATTTGGTCTTGTGTTAATATCTTGCATTTTACTATTTTGTATTTCTGTAACTGTAACACTTCAATGTTCTTGAACCCAGGACATACTTGAAAATGAGAGAAATCTCAATGTATCCTTCCTGGTAAAATCCTTTATAAATAAATAAATAAAATAAATGTCTGCGCAAAAAATGTGCATTAACGTCTACTGCTGGTGAACCTGCGCGAACGCTGCGCGAGTGTAATGTACTGCGCGTGTCCTATACTTAACATTGTGAGCGCAAATGCGTTTGTGCGCTGGTACGTGGATGGTATTATAATCTATGCGCAAAATTTAACGCACAGCGTTTGCGTGCATAATTGTAACGTCTTTTAAAAGCTGGTGTTAACGGCAAATCTGAACGTCCTGGCCGAACCCAAATACACCAGCACGAAAAAAAACAATACAGCAAAGTATAGTTACACATTCTACACATACCCAAACAATAAAATGGAGAAGTTGTGCGTGTTTTTTTATTGATGCAGCATATATGCTCAGATTGACTTTGACAGGCGCAAAAACTTAACGGGAGACGATTGTGGTTCTTAATTCTTTCTTTACATGTTATTTTGTTTAATTTAGAGAGATTCTTACAAATTTTAGCGCCTTTTGTAAAATCATAGCGGTTTAGATCCGAGTTCGGGGTAGACGCTAGATAGGTAGCTGGCCCTCTTTATTGGATACTAAATGCCGATCGCGGCGGCCCCCCGGTGCGGGCTGACATCCTCGATGTCAGCCCAGCCTCCGGGACCCCGGCGGGCACGATAGACGTCATTGCGCCTGCGTGATGACGTCTATTTCAGGCACCCCCCCCCCACACCATTGCGGGGAAGGTGCCTGAAGGGGAGGGGTGAGGCCCTTCAGACCTCTTCTCGTCCGTGCGGGCCATCGGGTCAAGACAGGTACTGCTTGGAAGGGCACAGCCTGCCCTTCCAAGCATAGAAACATAGAAAAATGTCGGCAGATAAGAACCTTTCGGCCCATCTAGTCTGCCCAATTACATGGATACTTTACCTGGATTTATCTTTTGTTTAGGATAGCCTTATGCCTATCCCATGCCTGCTTAAATTCAATTACTGTTTTGGCCTCTACCACTTCTACTGGAAGACTGTTCCATGTATCCACCACCCTCTCAGTAAAATAATGCTTCCTGATGTTACTTTTAAACCTTTGCCCCTCTAATCTAAGACTATGTCCTCTTGTTTTGCTACTTTGTTTCCTTTTAAATATACCCTTCCTCTACCTTGTGGATTCCCTTTACGTATTTAAATGTTTCTATCATATCTCCTCTGTCTCGACTTTTTTCCAAGCTGTACATGTTAAGATCATTAAGCCTTTCCTGGTAACTTTTCTCCTTCAAGCCGTACACCATTTTAGTAGCCCTTCTCTGAACTCTCTCTAAGATGTCTATATCCTTCTGGAGATACGGTCTCCAGTACTGCAAGTGAGGTCTCACCAGTGCTCTGTACAGTGGCATGAGCACTTCCCTTTTCCTACTGCTAATACCTCTCCCTACACAACCAAGCATTCTGCCAGCATTTCCAAGCATTCTGCCAGCATTTCCTGCTGCTCTATTACATTGACTACTTACCTTTAGATCCTCTGAAATAATAACCCCTAAATCCCTTTCCTCAGATGTTGAGGTTAGGACTGTATCAAATATTCTATATTCAGCCCTTGGGTTTTTACGTCCCAGGTGCATTATCTTGCACTTATCCACATTAAAACTCAATTGCCACAGCTCCGACCATTTTTTTAGTTTACCTAAATCATTTGTCATTTGGCTGATCCCTCCAGGAACGTCAACCCTGTTGCAAATCTTTGTGTCATCAGCAAAAAGACATACTTTTCCATTAATACCTTCTGCAATATCACTAATAAAAATATTAAATAGAATGGGTCCAAGTACTGACCCCTGAGGTACCCCACTGGTAACAAGACCTTGCGCCGAATTAACTCCATTTACCACAACCCTCTGTTGCCTGTCACTCAACCACTGCCTAATCCATTCAACAATATTGGAATCCAAACTCAAAGATTGCAATTTGTTGATAAGCCTTCTATGCGGAACAGTATCAAAAGCCTTACTGAAATCTAAATAAGCAATGTCTACTGCACCACCTGTGTCTATTATTTTTGTTACCCAATCAAAAAAATCAATAAGATTAGTTTGGCATGATCTCCCTGAGGTAAACCCATGTTGTTTCTGATCCTGTAATCTATGTGTTTTTAGATGTTCAACAATCCTTTCCTTTAACATGGTTTCCATTAATTTCCCCACTACTGACGTAAGACTAACTGGCCTATAGTTCCCAGATTCCTCCCTACTACCCTTCTTGTGAATGGGCACAACATTTGCTAATTTCCAGTCTTCTGGGACGACTCCCATTAGCAAGGATTGGTTAAATAAATCTGTTAACGGTTTTGCTATTACATCACTGAGCTCTTTTAATAATTTAGGGTGGATCCCATCAGGCCCCATTGACTTATTTGTCTTTACTTTAGACAGCTGCTGTAGAACCTCCTCCTCTGTAAACTGATATGTAGTTGTCTCGTTAGTGTTTCCTCCTAACTGAGGTCCCTTTCCTTCCTTTTCTTCTGCAAAGACTGAACAAAAATATTAATTGAGGCAGTCAGCGAGACTTTTATCCTCTTCTACATACCTTCCTTCCTTTGTTTTTAATCTAACTAATCCTTGTTTTACTTTTCTCATTTATGTATCTAAAAAATGTTTTGTCCCCCTTTTTTACTGACTGAGCTATTTTCTCTTCTGCGTGTGCTTTGGAAGCCCTTATAAATTGCTTTGCCTCTTTCTGCCTAATCTTATAGGTTTGCCTATCTTCTTCACTCTGAGTTGTTTTATAATTATTGAATGCTGTCTTTTTGTTCTTCACTATTTTGGCCACTTCTGCAGAGTACCACAGTGGTTTCTTCCCGTTTTTGTTTTTGCTAACAAGTCGAATGCAATTGCCTGTGGCCTTCAATAATGCTTCCTTTAAATAATCCCATTTCTCCTGTACTCCCTTTAAACTCCTCCAGTCTGATAATGACTCCTTCACACAAAATCTCATTTTAGAAAAATCTGTTTTTTTAAAGTCTAAAACTTTTGTTTTTGTGTGGTGCGGCTCCATCCCTGTTCTTATATTAAACCATACTGACTGGTGATCACTAGATCCCAAATTTTCACCTACAACAACGTCCGATACCAAACCTCCATTTGTGAGTATTAAATCCAATATGGCCTCTTTACGGGTCGGCTCCTCAACTACTTGTGTTAGAGATAATCCCAGTAGGGAGTTTAGAATATCTGTACTCCTGGTGCACCCAGCTGTTTTGGTTTTCCAGTTCACATCAGGAAGATTAAAGTCCCCCATGATAATAACTTCCCCCTTCATTGCCATTTTGGCTATTTCCTCAAGCAGCAGATTATCTAGCTCTTCTACTTGTCCAGGGGGTCTATAGATCACACCTACACGAGCTACTGTATGATTGCCAAATGTTAGCGTAACCCAAACTGACTCTATGTTCACCTCGCTCACTTTTATTTGGTTCGTTTTTATGTTGTTTTTCACATACAGGGCCACTCCTCCTCCTTTCCTACCTTCTCTGTCTTTTCTATATAAAGAGTACCCCGGTATTGTTATGTCCCAGTTATTTTTCTCACTGAACCATGTCTCAGTAACCGCAACTAAATCTACTTTTTCAGCTGCCATCATTGCCTCCAGTTCATTGATTTTATTGACTAAACTGCGAGCATTTATAGACACGACTCTGAGCTTGTCATTTTTTCCCCCGCATGTTACTTGCACCCTCCGATTTAGTTTTGGGGGACAATCAGGCAAATTGTTTTTTACCCTTTTGTCCCCCCCTCCTAGTTTAAATATTTCTTTGCGAAACCTTTGAACTTCTCACTGAGAACATATGTTCCCCTATGAGTAAGATGCAAACCATCTTTTTTATACAGTTCCTTTCTGCTCCAATTAGAGCTATCATGGGACGTAAAGCCAAATCCTTGCTCTCGACACCATTCCCGAAGCCACAAATTAAATTCCCTATTGCGCATCTGCCTATCCTGAATGTTATGCACAGGCAAAACTTCAGAGAATGACACAGTGGACGCAATCTGCTGTATTTCACCTCCAAGAACACAAACATAATCCTTAATCTCAGAAACCTCATTGCTAGCCAAGTCATTTGTCCCTAGATGGACTAGAACATCCACTTCCCCTTGCTGCTGTGCTTGTTTGACAATATTGAGAATACGTCTCTTGTCTCTACGAGCAGTAGCCCCAGGAAGACATCTCACCAAACCACTACTCTCCAGCTCAACACCTCTTATGATAGAATCACCCAGCAACAATTGCCTTCTATCATGTCCCACCTTTTCCTTATTGTTCTTGGTTGCAGTCCTGCATACCTTAGGCATAGGGGATGGTGGTTCCTCAACTATGGTGTCTGAGCCTACTTCCGTCTCACCACTACACTCTGAAAGTGCCTCAAAAGAATTAAGAAGAGCCACAGACTGTGGGACATGCCTTCTATCCACAACTCTAAGTCTACCAGATCCTACAGTAGTCCATCTGCCGCTCCTAGGAGGCCTCTGTGGCAGTGGCTTTGTAACAGTCATAGCCATAGCCTGAGTTTGTGTAACAGATAATTTACAAATCTCAGACTTCAAACAGGCAATTTCCTGCTGCAATAAAGAGAGCTGCCTACATATCAGGCACACTCCAAACCTCCAAAAATTGGATCTAAAAACAAATGCATGACAGCTCTTACACTGGACCAAGCCTGCCATTATAAAAGAATGGATTTAAACCAACAAATCTTACCTTTTTGTAGGTTTTCTACCTCCTGTCTAACCTCAGACTACCTCCAGAGTATCTCCAGGATATCTCTAAGTGCTCACTTAGAAGGCTTCCCAAGCTCAATTAGACCAAGCTAATATTCCACAAGCTTTATATAGTCACCTAAGAACACCTCCCCCAGCAAGGCGTGGACAAGTTTAACCACCTTACCAAATAGCATCCAATTGATTCCAATTGTATGCTAATCAGTAAGAGGAACGAGTCACCAGCCTAACCTAATTTACACACCAGACCTAACTTAAAACCTTAAAATGAATAGAAAAGATCTGTTTGAAACAAAAATCAAAATCACTCACCAGGATATCTCTAAGTGCTCACTTTGAAGGCTTCACTTACAAGGCTTCCCAAGCGGCGGCTGTCTTTAACCCCTAGGGGGCTGGATTGCGATATGGCGCTAACATGCGCTGTATCGCAGTCCCCTCCCGGAGCTGGCCGACATCTTGGATGTCGGCCAAGCTTCCGGGATATCCCCCTAACGACTGGCGTCATCGCGCATAGCGCGATGGCGCCAGTTTCGGAATTAACCCCTTGCTGCCACCTATAGTGGAGATAGGCGGTTACAATGAACCCCCTATCTCCCGATCCGTGACAGCTAGGGGTTAATGGCCTTTCCAATGATACCAAACATAACCATGTAACATGTAAAAAAGAAAAAAAAAAAAATTAAAAAATAAAAATGAATTTTTTTTTTTTTTTTTTTATTTTTTTTATTAGTGCAGCAATATTGTTCACATTTCAATTATAATGTGAACAATGATGCTGCACTAACGATTTTTTTCTATGGGGGGCGTTTGCTAAAAAACACGTAATTTCCCCCCAAAAAAAGTAACGATTCCCCGTTTCTAATTTTTTTAACAAGCGCAACCCATAGAAAATATAGCCGCAAACGCTCGCATGTTAAAATGTGAAAAAAAAACACTTTACATGTTTAAAATTATTGAAAATTCAAATTTTATTGCATTTTTTGTTATAATATACAGACAGGACATAACGTATACATATAATAATGATATATTATGAATCTGCCGAGTCTGCCGGAAAGAACAATAAATATGTCTGGGTCATATACTAAAATAAGCCTTCAAAACGCAGGTAAAGTATCCATGTAATTGGGCAGACTAGATGGGCCGAAAGGTTCTTATCTGCCGACATTTTTCTATGTTTCTATGTTTTCTATGTTTCTAAAATAGCAAAACAAGAGGACATAGTCTTAGATTAGAGGGGCAAAGGTTTAAAAGTAACATCAGGAAGCATTATTTTACTGAGAGGGTGGTGGATACATGGAACAGTCTTCCAGTTGAAGTGGTAGAGGCCAAAACAGTAATTGAATTTAAGCAAGCATGGGATAGGCATAAGGCTATCCTAAACAAAAGATAAATCCAGGTAAAGTATCCATGTAATTGGGCGACTAGATGGGCCGAAAGGTTCTTATCTGACCACATTTTCTATGTTTCTATGAGCGAAACCGGTAAAAATGAGCTCAGCACACAGGTGTGAAAAGGCTCAGCAGCGAAAGGGTTAATATTCACTTAACAGCACTACAAATCTTATCCGAGATGTGGAAAGTCTTGATAACACAACAGATGGGTCACGTTTTCTCCTTGGACATTCTTGCAGAGCTGGAGCTAGCACCATCCTTGTATTTTCTCAACACTACAGATTTAGGGCTCTATTCCACTCTTCGCGCAAAAATGTGCGCATGCGCAAAAACGCATTAACGCGAGGGGAAATACCTTTCGCACTGAACATCGCAATTACCAGGTTCGCGCACAAAATGCGCGTTAGCGTCTAACATGAGTGACCCTGCACAAACTCTGTGCGATCGAACGTTCGTGCGCTCATCCCATACTTAACATTGTGAGCGCAAATTCGTTCGTGCGCTGGTACGCGGCTGGTATTACAATCGATGCGCAACTTTTTACGACCGATGTTTGCGTGCATAATTTTAACATCTTTGAAAAGCTGGTGGTAACGGCAAATCTGAATGTCCTGGCCGAACACAAATACACCAGCACGAAAAAAAATACGGCAAAGTATAGTTACACATTCTACACATACCCAAACAATAAAATGGAGAAGTTGTGCGTGTTTTTATTATTGTTGCAGCATATATACTCAGATTGATTTTGACAGGTGCAAAAACTGAACGGGAGACAATTATGGTTCTTAATTCTGATTGGCTGAATCGCGTGAAAAAACAGTCCGGACACTGATTTCTGCGCGCAGCGTTAATTTGCGCTCGTTTTCATGCGTATTTTTTACGCGTGATATTTTCGGACGGATGAAAAATGCGCTCGGATCGTAATAAAAGCGTTAATTTACGTTAATTTAGCGTACGAATTTGTGCGGAGAATGTAATAGAGCCCTTAGTCTTCCATTGGTCCAGGTCGGGCAGTGCCAGCCTGTGACCCCATGACCGCATAGAATATATACAGTGACGAACCAGTCCCAGCCAGGTGAAGTATTGCTAAGGGGCACGCTAGTGGAAGCGCCTCCAACTCTCCACTATATGCAGTGTAGGAAAGGAACTGAACGGTGCTACCATCGTGGCCATAGTGCTATACACAAAATATATACATCAGGGGCCAAATACAAACAGAATATACAGCAGTGGTACCAGCCACCTCTCTCTGCCAAGGCTACAGTACGGGTACGTCATGACACTTCCACGTGCAGCATTGTGAAGCATGGTACAGATGTGTTGGGTGGCTGGCACCGGGAGCAATCCATGGAGTGTCCTGAGGTACTGTCAGGTGGCGAGAACCTCTTTAGGTGGTCTGTGTTGGTGGGCATGGGGAGAGTGTGGGGTGATAAGTGCGTCCGCAGGGAAAGCAGCAAGAGGCGATCACACGTCCAGTGTACCCAGGCGGCTCTGCTTGTCACCCACCTCCTGTAGGCAAATATAGGTGTCTGACCCATGGCACGACGGGTGACTCACTTTCTGTCCCGGGGAAGCTGAATAATCTACATCAGCCAGGCAGCTATCAGAGCCCCGTGCATTGTCCAGAGTGTCCCTCAACGTGCCCCGCGCGGTATAGTTATTGTCACACTCTCTGCCATTCCTCTGCCCTCGGCATCCATCTCTTCTCCAGACACTGTCACAAAGTGTCCCTCAGTTGACTCCAGGTCCTGGCATCACTCCTCTCCACCTGCCAACAGCTGCTGTCCGACCATTCTGCCCCTCAGCCTGTCCCATCAGCCTGTCCCTGTCCAGCTCACCGGCTCCGCAGCAGCTGCAGGACATTAGGTGATGTCTGTGGTTCTTAATTCTCATTGGCTGAATCCCGTGAAGAAAACAGTCCGCACACTGATTTCTGCGCGCAATGTTAATGCGCACCCGTTTTTGAGCGTCCGTTTTACGCGCGCAATTTTTCAACGGATGAAGAAATGCGCACGGATTGTAATAGCAGCTTTAATTTACGCGCGTTAACGTTTAATGCTTCGCGCACAAATTAACGCGCTGCACGAGCTTTTTTGCGCAAAGAATGTAATAAAGCCCAAAGTGTTTCCCTCAGCTGCACAATCAACAGGGTTTGGGCAAATTTAGGTATACCTGGTTGAGTTACAGGATAACATGTGTATTAAAGCATGGCTTGAGAGGTGCAGCGGCCACGGGTCCAGGATTCCATCGCTGGCTCCTAGGTTTAACATAATGTTATTTTCATTATGGTTTGTATTTCCTTACATATAATCCAGTCGCTGTGTCAGGGAACGCCAGCGGATGGACAGGGCTCCTCTGTACCGTGCCTGCACTTGGGTTTGCTGGGTAACCTTCTCCTGTCTTCTTTGGGTATTTTCGTTCTGGGATTGGAATCACAAACTCCCATTTTTTTCCCATAGCATTCCCATGACATAGCTTTGGATACACAGAAACAACGAGAGGGGGCAAACCCTCTGCTCATTTTATTAAATGCCATGTTAACGTAAATCTGTGAGTCTGAGCACTTAAACGTCTTGTGAGCGTTATATATCCCCCAGGACCCACCATTGTACTTGGTCATTGTGTCGCGACCCAAAAATAATTGAATTTCTGATACATTATAATTTATTCCACAGACAATGTGTGCAATATTCTACAGTGTTTGCACTTTTTAAACATTTTTGTAAAGAAACAGGGATTCTTTCCAGAATGGACAGAGCAGTGATCACCGCACTAGTGAAAACGAAAATGCTGCCGAGGCAAAAACCCCAAAAAATAAACTTTAATTGAAACATATGAAATGAATTAGAATTTATAGGAAAACTGGGGATGCTTCTTGCTCTTAATAAGTGTCTGAGAGTCTGGGGTGATGGTAGACAAAGCAACTCTTAGGTCATGTTCAATGTCCAGTCTGTTCCTCTCATGATGAGGCAGCCGACGCAAGCTGGGATCAGAGATCCCAGCTTGCACCTTTCTCTACACTCTCTCTCCTCTGCCATGCTCCTTTTCTCTCCTCCCTTCAATCTCCTTTTCCCTCACCCCTCTTTCTGGGGGCACTTGCCCCATGACCCAGACCACCCCTGGTTGCGACCCACTTTTGGGTCGTGACCCACTACTTGAAAAACACTGTCCTAATACCATTTCACCTGGTATAAAACTGTCAGAGCACACGTCACGTTAATTCCATGTACATAGGGTATTGTGCACCTAGGGGCGTATCGAGGGTATGGCGTAAGCAGCACTCTGCCTTCAGGAAAGCCACTGGGCCCCTTCCTCCAAGTTCATGTCCCCCAGTGAGTGTGACCCCTTCTATTAATGCACAGGGCTACAGATATAGTATTAAAATATATAGAAAAATATATATTTATTTAATATTTATTTTAGTATATTTTTAAAAATATTTTAATGTTAACGTTCATTTAAATATATTCTAATAAAATGTTTAATTTAGTTTGGTATTTAAATTTTAGTGTATATAATATTAATATATATTTTAATATTTAATTTTAGTTATAATAATAAGACACTGCGCACGATTATGTCAGCATGTCTTCACTAGAGGTTGTGGAAAGCGCAGCCATAGATACACGGGGTGCGCACATTTCTAATCCATCAATTTGTGCAAGCTTTGCGAGGATTGGTGCTGCACAACACTAATCTCATAATTTGTGTGGTAAGCAGCGCATGCACCGTTCACACGCAAGTAGGGGTATGTATATATATATATATATATATAAAATAATCTGGGGTTAATGGAATTTGTTTACCACTTTTTTTTATTAGGCAAAAGCTGGTTTTAATAAAAGTTTTAGATTTTTGTCTGGACTCCCACAAAAAAAAGATGATCGGGAAAGGGGAAATGTGAGTGTATATAATATATAATTTTTTAAAAAGTGTATATATTTATATATTAGCTTTTTCCCGCGGCTTCGCTCGTGTGGATTTTGGGATTTGTTACAATTATTTCCTCTTTTAGATATATTCTGTATCAGTCTTTTAACCCCATAAGGACCACTGATGTACATAGTACGTCCTGGGGAAAATGTCCCTTAACCCCTTCACTACCAAGTGATTTTCCAAAAAGCCATTGTCAGAAACCAGTGTCATTTTGTAAAATCATTTGTAATTAATTATAAAGTAAGAAATATTTGTGCTAATACCCACTGTATTTCTTACTGTAAATGACCTTTTTTTGGCCAGTAGGTGGCGTCATCTACTGCCAAATTGAGTTAGAGGTTTGAGCGGAGGTCTAAGTTCTTCTATTTCTCCTTACATCGGCTGCTGAAAGCCTGATATTTCACGGGATTCAGCATCTGATTTTGCAGTTTTAACTCTTTAGGCATTATGCCCACAGGGCTAAAACTTTAGGGGCACCTTCTGCAACACAAAAGCAAACAAATTTAATTTTCTTTTGGGCTGCAGATCATCATACCGAGATATCTCGATATTGGGGGACCAGATGGTGCCTTTGAAGCCCAAGATATCTCTAAGGACCAAGGACGTACTAGGTATGTCATGGTCCTTTAACCCCTCTCTCTCCATATACTCACCTCAATGGCCGGGGTCCCACATCAGTCTGGCTTCCTAGAAGCCATCCCAACGTTTTTATGGGCACCAGCCATCGCAAGGACATCAGCCTCATGCACGATGACATCATTTTCAGGCGCCCCCTGTGCCTACAGGGGGGAATCTGAAAGGGGAGGTCCTTTGGAACCCTCTCCCTTCCTCAATGGCTGAACATATAAAAAAAAGAGAGGCACCGCAGGAGATAGCAGAGTCTGCCCTTTCACCAATCGGTGCCAGATCACGATCTTGGATGTCAGCCAAGCATCCGGGGTCACCCCACACCCACCGGCGTCGTTGTCATATGTGCGATGAAGTCAGTTGGCCAGTTAACCCGCTAGCTGCCAAGTGGAGCTAGGGGTGTCCTTTGGACCCCTGTATCTCCCGATCCTTGGTAGCTAGAGGTTGAGCTGGATGTTTGGTATCATTAGAAAGGCCTAATTGTGGCTTTTCCAATGATACCAAACATGAACAGGTTTGGTGTAAAATTTAAAAAAAAATAAAAAGGTTTTTTAAAAAAAATAAATTGTCTAGGGGTATAATAAAATAGGACTTCAAATCATGTTTAAGCATGAACATAAAACGGTCAAAATAAGCTCAGCACACAGGTGAAATGGCTTAGCAGTGAAGGGGTTAAAAAGCAAACACATGTAAAAATTGGGCATTTCTAATTTCAGGGGAAAATTTCGAAACTAGCTGATGTATTTTTTGGCGGTTGTAGATTTTGGGGATTAAAGTTCGAAAAAATGTTTCTTCCATTTTTTCATATTTCATAAAATTTATATAGTAAATTATATGATATGATGGAAATAATTAGGGATGCACCGATACCACTTTTTTAAGACTGAGTACGAGTACCGATACTTTTTAAAAGTACTCACCGATACTTTTATTTTATGTCATGTGACCACTTTACAATAAGAACAGACCTCATATAAAAATGCCCCAGCTCACATGTATATACCCCCACGAGATATATATATACAGAATGCCCCCAGCTCACATGTAGCTTGCCCCCAGCCAGAGGCCTCAGGGCCCCGGTGCAAGAATTCAAGGAAAGGCCCCCTCGTCGGCTGTGGGGAGGGGCCGAGGCGGGCTATTGAAGTCAGCAGGCCGTACCAGTACGCCCCGCGCCTTCAAGACCCACCCTCTGCGCGGGCCCCAGATATCAGACCCCCAGTAACAGACCCCAGGTTTTAGCCAGTATCAGAGACCCCAGTAATTATCCAGGATCAGAACCCCAGTAATTAGCCAGTATCAGAGACCCCAGTAATTAGCCATTATCAGACCCCCAGTAATTAGCCAGGATCAGATCCCAGTAATTAGCCAGTATCAGACTCCCCAGTAATTAGCCAGTATCAGACTCCCCAGTAATTAGCCAGTGTCAGAGACCCCCAGTAATTAGCCAGTATCAGACCCCAGTAATTAGCCAGTATCAGACCCCAGTAATTAGCCAGTATCAGACCCCAGTAATTAGCCAGTATCAGACCCCAGTAATTAGCCAGTATCAGACCCCAGTAATTAGCCAGGATCAGACCCCAGTAATTAGCCAGTATCAGACCCCAGTAATTAGCCAGTATCAGACCCCAGTAATTAGCCAGTATCAGACCCCAGTAATTAGCCAGTATCAGACCCCAGTAATTAGCCAGGATCAGACCCCAGTAATTAGCCAGTATCAGACCCCAGTAATTAGCCAGTGTCGACCCGCCCCCCCCCTCCACAGGGCCCCATACCAGATTAATGCTTGTACCCCCTGATGGTGGCCCTGCAAACACACACACCACCCTCTGGTCACTCTCACACACACACACACAAAAACCCCACCCCAGCTTGTTACATACTTACCATAGGTATTATGGTCTCCACTCTCTCCACTTCCCCTCACTGCAGGTGCTGGACACTTCCAGCACAGCAGGGAGGCTCTGCTTTGCTTGGCTGTGAAGGGGCGGGGCCAACATGTCCCCATGTGAGCAGCTGTCCTCTTCTTCCTCCTCCTCTTCCACCCTTCCCCCCGGCGGGGCCTTTACTTCTGGTGCAGCGTGTGGGAGTTTGATCCCACACGCTGCCGATCAAACGGGAGACCAGGTGCCTGACCCCTGCCTGGACTGTGGAGCAACGCGGTGCCAGTCCGGGCCCCCCACCCATCCGAGTGTGGGCCCCCGGACTCAGGGCCGCTGCACCCCTGGTAGTTACTCCCCTGCCCCCAGCCTCACATGGATATTGCCCCCAGCCTCACATGGATATTGCCCCAGCTCTCATGGATATGCCCCAGCTCTCATGGATATGCCCCAGCTCACATGGATATGCCCCAGCTCACATGCATATGCCCCAGCTCACATGCATATGCCCCAGCTCATATGGATATTGAAGATAATGGTACGTATCTGGTGGCGCGATGACAGTCGCTAATTTGTAGCTGATGGTTCCCTTAGTTCATTTTATCCATACGAAGCGTATAAAAAGAAATAGACAATATATAGTGCAGATTGTTTTAACACATTAGGTATAAACTGTTGTATAGTATTTCCACTCACAAATTAAAGAGCCCGAACACTGGCTCTAAGTGGATCAAGGCTCTTGGATGCTTAGCTTCTCCACTTCTAAAGGTGACCCACACCTTATAATTAATGAAGTTTGGCTCATGTAGAATGGACATGAAAAGAAAACAAGACAGCTTCCTTGTGTAGATCTTCCACAAATTCAATGGCTGTCACGGATCCCCCTGATACTAGAGTAGTGGTCCCTATACGCAGGTCACTCTCTAACCTTCCGATCCTTGAGTGGTCGGCTCTACTAGACAGATTACTAGAATGTGACAGGATAGTGTATCCACAAGAATGACACTAGAACGATACACAAGACCTAGAATAATTTAGCTCTTCCCAAGATCCTAACCAGACAAGAGGTAGTCTGATGTGTGCTTAGGGTGCCACACAGACTGACCTCAATACCAGAATAAGAAGAGTTAATGCCAATACCAGGGGTTACGCACAGAATGGTTCGTTTGCCAATGCCAGGGGTCACACACAGAATAATTCGTTTGCCAATGCCAAGGGTCATACACAGAGTGGTCGTTTGCCAATGCCAAGGGTCATACACAGAGTGGTCGTTTGCCAATGCCAAGGGTCATACACAGAGTGGTCGTTTGCCAATGCCAAGGGTCATACACAGAGTGGTCGTTTGCCAATGCCAAGGGTCATACACAGAGTGGTCGTTTGCCAATGCCAAGGGTCATACACAGAGTGGTCGTTTGCCAATGCCAAGGGTCATACACAGAATAGTCGTTTGCCAATGCCAAGGGTCATACACAGAATAGTCGTTTGCCAAATTATACAAGAGCTCTGCGGGAAGTAACTACCACGTCAGGGCACCGGTGAATAGTGAAGCCGGGTCTTAAACTCGGCGGGTCCGCGTCATCACGCCAGTCCCCGCCCCCTGGCGCCCCACGTGAGCGCAGCCGGCTGCGTTATCACTCAGCGCCTGGCCAGCGAGCAGCGAGGAAGCCGCTGCCAGGCGCCCCCTAGATCCAGCGCGGGCCACGATACCAACGCGGTCCGTGACAATGGCATAAAATAGAATGTAGCTAGTCAACTCACATTTGTTGGAGCTATAAACCAAGCTCTTGGTGTATGCGCTTCAGGACTTATTTCTAGGTAAAGCCCAAACAACCTCTTTGAAATCCAGAACACCGGGGGAAATGAATTTAAAATTATTTATTTAAAACATAAAATAAACAATATACTGGCACAGCCAGAAGACCAGGATGCGTTTCGCCAGACGTGCTGGCTTCCTCAGCTGGTTTACAGACTGGCTTCCATCTCTCTCTTATATAGTCTGGTATATAGAAATAAATTAAAAAGTCCCCACGTTCTGAATTCCGCAATTAGCGTGCATTCCTTGCCCCAGACAGCACCATAATCAGTGTGGGACAGGAGCCGCCATCTTGCGCATGCGCTATATCATCCTATGCGTTCCATCTTGTGTGCCACGCCAAATTCCAGAAGCTGCATGCGTTCCACTTCGTATATCGTTCCGGATCTTCGATCGCGTTGGTGTCTTTGCTTCCAATCTCTTTATAAACTCATATATGGTTACCCTCAGTTATCCTCGGGCAAAATAAAACCAGAAGGAGCATATTGTTAGGACACAAACTATTGATCCATTACGTTATCTTCCCCAACTCTATCTCATAAAGGGAATAATATAACTTTCCATATGTATCAATAGCGTCAGATGTATTTTCTGTAATACCAAATGGATAATCTTATGGATTATCCTAGGGGCTGGGGCGACTGTCCGAATGCTCTATCGGCATTCGGACAGGCCCTGCAGCTGCTCTCCTCACGTTGTTTATACTTGCCTTCCTTTAGCGACGCCGGGAAAGTCTTCGTGCGCGCGCGCTCCTTGGAGGGTCCCCAGCTAAAGGAAGGTAAGTATAAACAAAGTGAGGAGAGCAGCTGCAGGGCCTATGCGAATGCCGATAGAGCATTCGGACAGGCCCTGCAGCTGCTCTCTGCTCATACTTACCTTCCTGAGCGACGCCGGGAAAGTTTCCGCACGTGCGCTCGTTGGAAGGACCCCAGCCGCGATCACATGGTCCCACGTGGTCGCCGCTGGGGACCTTCCAAGGAGCGCGCGAAGACTTTCCCGGTGTCGCTAAAGGAAGGTAAGTATGAGCCGAGAGGGCCAGGTGAGCTGGGGGGGGCATTATCCATGAGCGGAGGGGGGCAAATCCATGTGCTGGGGCATTTCCATGAGCTGGGGGGCAGTATCCACGAGCTGGGGCAATATCCATGAGCTGGGGGCATTATCCATGAGCTGGGGGGCAGTATCCATGAGCTGGGGGGCAATATCCACGAGCTGGGGGGCATATCCATGAGCTGGGGGGCAAATCCATGAGCTGGGGCAATATCCATGAGCTGGGGGGCAAATCCATGAGCTGGGGCACATCCATGAGCTGGGGGGCAAATCCATGAGCTGGGGCAATATCCATGAGCTGGGGGGCAAATCCATGAGCTGGGGCACATCCATGAGCTGGGGGGCAAATCCATGAGCTGGGGCAATATCCATGAGCTGGGGCATTATCCATGAGCTGGGGGGCATTATCCATGAGCTGGGGGGCATTTACATGAGCTGGGGCATATCCATGAGCTGGGGGGCAGTATCCATGAGCTGGGGCATATCCATGAGCTGGGGCATTATCCATGAGCTGGGGGGCATATCCATGAGCTGGGGGGCATTATCCATGAGCTGGGGAGGGGGCATATCTATGAGACCTGGGGCATTCTGTATATGAGGTCTGTTCTTATTGGAAAGCGGTCACATGACATAAATTAAAAGTATCGGTACTCGGTATCGGTGAGTACTTGAACAAAAGTATCGGTACTCGGTCTTAAAAAGTGGTATCGGTGCATCCCTAATACCAATACTAGTATCGGTATCGGTGCATCCCTAGAAATAATGGTATCTTTAGAAAGTTAATTTAATGGCGAGAAAAATAGTATATTATATGTGTGGGTTCCATAAACGAGTAAGAGGAAAATTAGAGCTAAACACAAACAGCGCAGAAATGTAAAAACAGCAGTGGGTACTTTCAGACAGACAATGGTAAAACCACCTGGTCACTAAGGGGTTAAATTGTATCAATTATACGTATGTACAGTGCTGCAGAATTTGTTGGCAATTTATAAATAAATTATAATAATTTTAATATTTATGTTAAAGGGACACTATGCCGTGTGATGCAGCATACATCAGAACTTTTGTGGTGGTATAAAATCTCTACAAATATAACTTGAATTAATGGGATTTATTTACCATTTTCCTAAAAGACTTTTAATAAAAGAGTTTTTATTGTTGGTTGCCATAGGTGCCATTACACGTCGGTACGCCTCTGTATGCACGTGCAGACCATGGAATAAGGAAACAGCCAGTAAATTCAAGGTTCATGAGGGATTGTAAAATCTTCTCGGAAAAGAAGGTGATATTACTTAAAATAAAATATGCAATAAAACTGATAAAACGCCAAGAACAAAGGCTCGGGAAATAAATGGAAGCAAACAATGAGTGTTTAACGAACTAAGACAAACAAAATGAGCAGAATGAGACTTTACAGCCTGAGGTGACGGCAGCAGGAGATCCAGTGTGACTGCCTGGACTTGGTGCTTTTGCATCGTAGAGGACACCTTCCTCCTCCACTGCCTGGTGCCCAGGCTCGGCTGTCAGTGCATTTCCTGTTGTACACAATGGTTAATACACAATCTCCACGTATAGGCTTTGACTGCCCATCTTCCAAATGTCCTGATGGTCAGAAATGACATCCGGTACCAGCCGTACACTCAACAGCATCATTGTGATATAGCCTTACATCCCCATCTATGGAGATCAGGTGTTATTAAAAAGTAGCTTGTTTATTAAACATGCTGCAAAGCGCACCCCTTAAACATGCTGCAAAGTGCACCCCTTAAGCATGCTGCAAAGCGCACCCCTTAAACATGCTGCAAATGCACCCCTTAAACATGCTGTAAAGTGCACCCCTTAAACATGCTGTAAAGTGCACCCCTTAAACATGCTGCAAAGCGCACCCCTTAAACATGCTGCAAAGCGCACCCCTTAAACATGCTGTAAAGTGCACCCCTTAAACATGCTGCAAAGCGCACCCCTTAAACATGCTGTAAAGTGCACCCCTTAAACATGCTGCAAAGCGCACCCCTTAAACATGCTGTAAAGCGCACCCTTAAACATGCTGTAAAGTGCACCCCTTAAACATGCTGCAAAGCACACCCCTTAAACATGCTGCAAAGCGCACCCCTTAAACATGCTGCAAATGCACCCCTTAAACATGCTGTAAGTGCACCCCTTAAACATGCTGCAAAGCGCACCCCTTAAACATGCTGTAAAGCGCACCCTTAAACATGCTGTAAAGTGCACCCCTTAAACATGCTGCAAAGCACACCCCTTAAACATGCTGCAAAGCGCACCCCTTAAACATGCTGCAAATGCACCCCTTAAACATGCTGTAAAGTGCACCCCTTAAACATGCTGCAAAGCGCACCCCTTACACATGCTGCAAAGCGCACCCCTTAAACATGCTGCAAATTCACCCCTTAAACATGCTGTAAAGTGCACCCCTTAAACATGCTGCAAAGCGCACCCCTTAAAGCACAATTTGTGAAACTCTCTGTGTATACACTTAAGGAGTTATTCAGAGAGAGCCGATCTGGCCCCGAAATGTCACCAAACGGAATTTCCCCCGTATGGTGCAATTTTGGGGCCATTCGGCTATTTAGAGAGCAGGCAGCTCACAAAATTTTGGCGAACTCCCAGCAAGCGTGGTGCCTGTTCGACGGCAGTGAAATAAGGTGCCTGCTCGACGGCAGTGAAATACGGTGCCTGCTCGACAGCAGTGAAATATGGTGCCTGTTCGGCGGCAGTGATATACGGTGCTGTTTGACGGCAGTGAAATACAGTGCCTGTTCAATGGCAGTGAAATACGGTGCGTATTCGGCAGCAGTGAAATGTGGTGCCTGTTCGACGACAGTGATATACGGTGCTGTTCGACAGCAGTGATATACAGTGCAGTTCGACGGCAGTGAAATACGGTGCCTGTTCGACTGCAGTGAAATACGGTGCCAGTTCGACGCCAGTGAAATACGGTGCCTGTTCGGCGGCAGTGAAATCCCCATAGAGAAGCAGTGGTTAATCTATTCAGAGTAGGGCTGAAACAACTAATCGATTTATCAACAACTAATCGATAATGAAAATAGTTGTCAACTATTCTCATTATTGATTAATCAGTTGTCGATAAATCAATTTGTTTACAGCACACACTGTTTAGAGTCAGACAGAGTTCAACATTATAACCTCAGACTCTGCTTTGGAGCTGATTGCAGAAGACGCGTCGCTGCTTTGCTTTGTATGATATGTCAGACATAACCAGTTTGCTTTTATTCAGTTTACAAATGTAGCAGCGTTAGAACACAAACCCTGGGATACTGCTACTGGGTATGGATTCTGTAACGCTGGTGTTTTATCCTTACTTGAAGCTGGAGTTCTGTGCCACCAGCCCAACCTCCCTGCTACCCCCTCTTTGGTCTGGAACTGCCATTCTCTTTAATGGTCCGGTCTCTTCCCACAATCTCCCTCCCACACTCAGGTCCAGTCTTTTGCAAAAACCCAATCCCTCTCCAAACTCACTCCCTTTCACCTCCAGTCCCTCCTCCCACTCAGTTTATCCTTGAAATTATTATAAAGAGACACTCGTTAGGTTATTAAAGTGGTCACGCTGCGTGGAGTGCCCCCCTTCTCGCCCTGATTTCGTGCTGACATCATGTCTATCTGAGCAATCGCAGCAGCATTCATTTGAGGAGAAAGCAGACATGGGCTTAAGCTGCCTACGCAGCATCAATCCTTCGCTGTGACCAGGCGCTTGTGTACCTTGTGTGCGAAAAGTATGCAATTTGCGTATGTATGTATACCAGGTTCTGCACGAGTACATTGTACTCATGCAGATGCCCCCGATACCTCCCCGATACCGGAAGCCAGCATTGAGCTGGCTTACCGGGATCCGAGGGGCTGGGGCGGCTGTCAGAATGCTCTAACGGCATTCGGACAGGCCCCTGCAGCTCACCACGTTTCTTACAAATCCAAAGAGCGCCGCCGGCACAGTCTTTGAACGGCCACTCGTTGGGAAACCCCCAGGCCCGATCTCGCGGGATTGCTCCCAGCTCGATCTCGCGTACTCCGAAATCTCGCAAGATCGCGCCTGGGGGCTTCTCAACGAGCGGCCGCTCAAAGACTGTGCAGGCGGCGCTCGTTGGATTTGTAAGAAACGCGGTGAGCTGCAGGGGTCTGTCCGAATGCCGTTAGAGCATGTCTGACATGTCTGGTCTGAGGTCTGAAAGTGTGTGTGTGTGTGCATATATATACAGTGGGGCAAAAAAGTATTTAGTCAGCCACCAATTGTGCAGGTTCTGCCACTTAAAAAGATGAGCGAGGCCTGTAATTGTCATCATAGGTAACTTCAACTATGAGAGACAAAATGAGAAAAAAAATCCAGAAAATCACATTGTCTGATTTTTAAAGAATTTATTTGCAAATTATGGTGGAAAATAAGTATTTGGTCACTTACAGTACAGAACAAACAAGCAAGATTTCTGTCTGTCACAGACTGGCTGTAACGTCTTCTTTAAGAGGCTCCTCTGTCCTCCACTCGTTACCTGTATGAATGGCACCTGTTTGAACTTGTTATAAAAGACACCTGTCCACAACCTCAAACAGACACACTCCAAACTCCACTACGGTCAAGACCAAAGAGCTGTCGAAGGACACCAGAAACAAACTGGTAGAGCTGCACCAGGCTGGGAAGACTGAATCTGCAATAGGCAGCAGCTTGGTGTGAAAAAATCAACTGTGGGGGCAATCATTAGAAAATGCAAGACATACAGAAGACCACTGATAATCTCCATCCATCTGGGGCGCCACGCAAGATCTCACCCCGTGGGGTCAAAATGATCACAAGAACGGTGAGCAAAAATCCCAGAACCACGCGGGGGGACCTAGTGAATGACCTGCAGAGAGCTGGGACCAAAGTAACAAAGGCTACCATCAGTAACACACTACACCGCCAGGGACTCAAATCCTGCAGTGCCAGACGTGTCTCCCTGCTTAAGCCAGTACATGTCCGGGCCCGTCTGAAGTTTGCTAGAGAGCATTTGGATGATCCAGAAGAGGATTGGGAGAATGTCATATGGTCAGATGAAACCAAAGTAGAACTTTTTGGTAAAAACTCAACTCGTCGTGTTTGGAGGAGAGAGAATGCGGAGTTGCATCCAAAGAACACCATACCTACTGTGAAGCATGGTGGTGGAAACATCATGCTTTGGGGCTGTTTTTCTGCAAAGGGACCAGGACGACTGATCCGTGTTAAGGGAAGAATGAATGGGGCCATGTATTGTGAGATTTTGAGTGAAAGCCTCCTTCCATCAGCAAGGGCATTGAAGATGAAACGTGGCTGGGTCTTTCAGCAGGACAATGATCCCAAACACACCGCCCAGGCAACAAAGGAGTGGCTTTGTAAGAAGCATATCAAGGTCCTGGAGTGGCCTAGCCAGTCTCCAGATCTCAACCCCATAGAAAACCTTTGGAACGAATTGAAGGTCCGTGTTGCCCAGCGACAGACCCAAACCATCACTGCTCTAGAGGAGATCTGCATGGAGGAATGGGCAAAAATACCAGCAACAGTGTGCGAAAACCTTGTGAAGACTTACAGAAAGCGTTTGACCTCTGTCATTTCCAACAAAGGATATATAACAAAGTATTGAGATGGACTTTCGATATTGACCAAATACTTATTTTCCACCATAATTTGCAAATAAATTCTTTAAAAATCAGACAATGGGGGGGTGGGGCCGGATGTGAAGGGGAGCAGACGTGACTTTGCAGAGCTCCGTGCCTGCTCTCTCCTACGCAGTGATTTTTTGGGTTTCCCAGAAGGCACAGACTCCCTTTTTTTGTACCCCTGACGTTAGTCATCGGGTGCTGCACTCCGGAGCCCGATCTGCCCTCACCCCGGACCTGCATTTGTGCTCCGGCAGTGTTTGCGGTGCAGGTTGTTGTGGGCCGGCGGCCATCTTGGGGCCTACTGTGATCTCGCTCACCGGGTCCATCCTCTTGCCTCTGCTGCCCGCGCTCCCGGAGGAGGCGCCGGGTGAGATTTGGGGCCTCGGGTGTTGTGGAGGAGCCGTCGGAGTGTGTGGGCTTGCAGTGGAAGCGGAGCCTGGGCTGCCTGTCACCAGCCCCATCATCATTGGATCTCCGCTCCGGAACACGGCTGCTGGTTCTCACGAATGAGCTGAGGACCTCTTATAATACCCAACCATCCGGGATAAGGTACAGAGCGACAGCCTGCCACTTCCCCCTGCACCGCACGGCGTTTTCCCCTGGACATCGGGAGACACGCACAGCTGACGCCTCGTGCAGCGGCCTTCAGCTGCGGCTTCCCCCGAACCCGTTGACCGGCGGGAACGCCAAATCCTCGCTCCCACCTACAGCGGACACACACTGGAGCATGGTTAGCGGCTAGAACTAACGTCATCGGGTTCCCTGCCGGCGGCCTTTCACCCGTCCAGCTAGCATAAGCGCCTGATCGTATGGCTCTGTACCTCATGCGACCAGAGATGAATCTCTCTCAATCCAGCGGCCTCTAAGGGGTACCCGAGGCAAACCTTTTTCAACTACAGATAGGGGAACTTCCTCTGCGCCCTAGATGGCACCTCCCAAGGCCCAGCGAGTGCTGGAGCCCCCAAAATCGGCTCGGAAAGACCGCAGTAAGGAGGCCCAAGATGGCGGATCCCCGCAGCCGGCATTGGCCCATGACCCAGACGCATCGCCCTTGGCTCCGCTAGGCCTCTCTGAATCCTTGCCACCCTCAGAAAGCAGGTTACATGCCATGTTACAAGAACTGCGTTCAACCATACAAGCCGACATCAAAGGAGCGCTGCAGGAGCTGAGCCGAGAAGTTCTGGATTTGGGTGAGCGAACAGATGCGCTGGAAACCAAGGCGGATGATTTATGTTTTGGCCACAATGATCTGGTAGACCGACATCAGGCTTTGCAAGCGGCCCATGACTCTCTGGCTCTTAAAATGGCTGACATCGAAGATCGCTCACGGCGTAATAATATTAGAATCAGGGGCATTGCAGAAGCGGTCACACTAGCGGACTTACATCCATACCTTCTGGACCTGTTCCAAACTTTGCTGCCTTAGGCTACGCCACAAGACCTTCTTCTGGATCGAGCGCATCGTCTCCCGCGAGCGAAAAACCTGCCTACATCGGTGGCCCGTGATGTCATTATCCGGGTGCACTTTTTTCACATCAAAGAGGCTCTGATGTCGGCGTCACGGAAGTCCATGCCTTTATCTGCCCCTTATGCTGATACCTCATTTTTCGCTGATTTGTCGGCCTCGACCATGTCCAAACGCCGTGAGTTTTCCTCTCTCACCAAGATTCTCCGTAATCACAAGTTGGCGTACAGATGGGGGTTCCCTACGAAGCTACTGATATGGAAGGAGGGTACCTTGCATGTTGTTCCCGATGTCGCCACTGGATTACAATTCTTGAAAGATTGGAATACTCTGGCTGATTTCTCACCTCCACGCGAGCCTTCTTCATCACCGATCAAAGTCTCCCCAGAATGGCACAGAGTCCGGCCTAAATGATGGGTGTCTCCTTCCCTGTGTTGCTTTTTAAACTGTTCGGATTCCTGGACAGTTACTTCTATGGCGGGAGTGGTTCTCTTCATGTTCGCCTCGGGACCCTATGCTCTTTGGTTCAGCGCTTGGTTCTTGCATTGAGCTATACGTAACGAGCGTCCCCTCATCCCCCGATTGAGTCTCCTTAGCTGATAATTTTACTTGCTTTCTTCATTGCCACTTGGAATGACTCACTTTTGCTGTATTTTTGTGATGCAGCGCTATTTGTTTTTGTGTTTTTGTCCTTTTCAGTCTTTTTCTTTCTTTCTTCTCTTTTTGTCTGTTGATATGCTCATATGGTCCTGGCCTTCATACTCCCCATGCCTCTCCTCTGTTATTTCTAACCCTACCATGCATATTATATTGTTGTGATTAAGTAATCATGAGTAAGCCTCAGTTTAGAATTTTCTCAATGAATGTTAGGGGGCTGAATGTTCCTTTCAAACGACATGCTCTGTTTCGTGATTTACACAAACATAAACCGGCGATAGTCTGCGTGCAGGAGACGCATTTTAGTGCTTTACGCACCCCACACTTACAATCCGCCATGTACCCTGTTTCTTTTCATTCTACTGCCCAGACGAAGTCTAGGGGTGTCTCGGTTCTTTTTCTTAAGGACTGGGTCTTTAAATGTTCGAACCGATATGCAGACCCATTGGGTCGCCTTTTGATCTTGGTGGGCACTGTGAATGAACTCCCCATAACTGTTGCTAATGTGTATTTGCCTAATGTCAACCCGGTACGTTTTCTTAAAAAAGCTTATGGTAAAATTAAGAAGATGAAGGAGGGATCCCTTTTCCTGTGTGGAGATTTTAACTGTGTGCCTGACTCGGCTGTGGATACTCGGCCGGGCCAGACCCGCACACAGCCTCGTAAACAGCCCCCTTCTAGCCGCCAACTACATGATTTTTTACGCTCCTCTGACTTATATGATGCATGGAGAATTAGTAACCCCTCGACTAGAGATTTCACCTTTTTCTCCCCAGTTCACTCATCTTACAGCCGCATTGATTTATGTCTGATACATGGCTCTACGGTCCCTCGTCTCCTAGCCACCCGTATAGGCTCTATAACGTGGTCTGACCATGCTCCTATAATGATGGATTTTGAGGCTGACTGCCCGGCTAGGGGGATGGGGACTTGGCGATTGAATGACTCACTTATCGTAGGAGGTGCTGATGTCTCTGATACATCGGCAGTCTTACGGGAATACTTTACATTAAATGTGACGGAAGAGGTGGCCATTTCGTCCGCTTGGTTGGCGCATAAAGCAGTGGTGAGAGGACATCTGATTCAGAGAGGGGTTGCACGAAAAAAGGCATTAAATGCCCAGACAATCTCATTACAGCGGCAAATCTCTGACTTGGAATCCCAACATAAAACAAGTCCCACACCTGACCTTTTGTCTCGATTAACGACCCTCCGACGGGACTTAATTCACCTGACGTTGCAGTCCTCTGAACGGGCCATACGACGATTAAATTACAATCATTATACCCAAGGCAACAAAGCTGGCCGGTTATTGGCATCTAAATTTAAATCTAAAAGACTTCAAACCAAAATATCTTACATATTAGATAAGGGGGGGGGACAGGATTTATAACCCGCTTAAAATCTCGGAGGAATTCGTGGACTTCTACGCCTCTTTATATAACTTAAAATCGTACCCGACAACCCACGACCCAGACCCAGATGAGATAACCCGACTCCTTCAGGATGCAAACCTCCCTTCCTTATCCCGTTCACAGGCGGCGGATTTGCTGGTTCCGTCCACAGAGGAAGAGGTGCATAAGGCCGTAAAGGCTCTCCCCAAGAATAAAGCCCCTGGACCGGATGGTTTCTCTAATTTATATTATCAGACCTTCGCAGATATTCTAATACCGACTCTTACGAGAGTCTTTAATCACATCAAAACCACAGGTGTAATACCCCCAGAAATGCTTCAAGCTACTATCATAACGTTACCTAA
Source organism: Leptobrachium leishanense (assembly GCA_009667805.1). NCBI lineage: Eukaryota > Metazoa > Chordata > Amphibia > Anura > Megophryidae > Leptobrachium > Leptobrachium leishanense. The sequence continues at coordinate 392,780,353 of CM019066.1, read as the reverse complement.
ACCTGGCAAACCCCCGACGAGCTGTGCGAATTTCTGACCTATCTCCTTATTAAATGTGGATGCTAAGCTGTACGCCAAGCTGTTGGCGTCTAGAATGGCTCCTCTGCTTCCCCTCCTGATCTCAGCGGAACAGACCAGGTTTGTACCTGGTAGACAAACATGTGACAATACCCGACGATTTTATAATATAATTGACATTGCCTATAGAACCAATACGACTGGGCTCCTCTTGGCATTGGATGCAGAGAAGGCATTTGACCGTCTGCATTGGGGCTATATGCGTAATGCATTAGAATCCTTTGGCTTCCCTGCCCTATTTATTAATAGTATCATGAGCCTATATTCCCTCCCGACAGCAAAAGTCCTAGCATCTGGGTTTCTTTCCTCCTCATTCTCCATTACCAATGGCACCAGGCAGGGTTGCCCCCTCTCCCCACTCATCTTTGTTTTGGAGCCGTCGGCTCTGTCTATTGGAGCCGTTGGCTTCGCGGATTAGGCGAGACCCTTTTATCCCTGGCATCTCCACTCCAGAAGGACTCCATAAATTAGCCATGTTTGCTGATGATATTTTGATTTTCCTAACCTCCCCTGAAACTTCTCTGCCATCTTTAATGCGCCAAATACAGGAAATAGGATGAAGCAAAAGGGCGCTTTAGATCTTAGTACGGATCGCTACACGTTCAAGCAATTAAGGTGTCTCCCTCACCACAAAAGTAATTGAAAAAATGTAAGCCAGGTGCAAGAACAGCGCTCCTTCGTAAACACCAGAACAATCCCCCACACCACCTCAAGATGATAACAAAACAAATACCAGAAATCTTACGTTTCCGTAAAGAGGTAATTGGTTTGAGGGGAATATCTCTAATGAAGACACGTAGTTATACTCATAGAGGATCCAATGGATAAGAGAAGGAAAAAAGGGAGAGAAAAAAAAATACAATAGTGCAGATCAAACAATTTCAGTTGGTATATAATGTATCCAATGTCTCATGCACTCACGCTTTTCAAGAGCTTCCTAGCTCTATTGTGTTCGCTCTTCGAACTGTTAAAGGCCAGTCCGACGGCCAAAGATGACAGATCTTTCTCAACCTTTTAAATATTTTTCTCCTTTAGATCTCAAAAAAGAGGAAAGAGGACTCACATGGCATAATATTGTAACTTTGTCATGAGTTTACAATTAACGACCAGGGGAGGAGTATTACTCACCCTATAAAGAGCCACACCGAACTCTAGGGATCCAACGTATGTAAATTGTTCACGGCACAATTTATAAAAGCCAAATTCCATAGAATAATAAATACCATAAGGTACCCAAAAATCAGGAATAAAATGTATTTAATAAAACAATGTACAACACAAAAAAAAATTACAGAGCCAGACGCGTTTCGCGCATCACGCGCTTCCTCAGTGGCAACAAGAAAAAAAAAGAGTTACACAGATAGTAAACATGCATATATATACATCTCCTACTCCCAAATGGGAGTGATAACAGGTGTTGAAAACGCTAATTTTCGCGCCATAATATATTGCCACTATTAGTTTGCCCACCTTCAATTAAGAAGCTTTCATTTTCGTTTTGTCCATCGCATAGCGGAAGATGGTGGGCAAATATCATTTCCGGGTTAGAGTGTCATCCACGCCGAGAAGCTTCCACTTCCGGTTCGCCCTCAATCAAGAAGGCGGCCGAGTTTTACTTCCGGAGCAGAACTCCGTTGGTCTGGGGTTCATCTTCCGGATCCTGCGCGCATGCGTGGAGACCTTCTTTGCGTCATGCAATACCAGCGTCCATAGTACTTAATGTTCTGGATAAAAAAATCCATTCTCTTGGCATCCACTCGGGAAATATAAAAAACAACACCCCAATAAGGAAATAATTATTATATATAAAAGGGGGCATGTATATAAAAGAGAATAGAGCATCCTTATTGCATAGCATATCGATCATATTAATCAGAACCCCTATGGGTCATATATAACAAATACTAAATTGTTACGCATAATACAATCCAATCATACGCCTAATGACCTTATAGATATATATAGATAAATCTACAGGGCAATAATGTGCTCTTTCCAAATATTAAAATTCTAAAATTGCGTTTGTAAGAGAGCAATCACTGACTCCACAGCCCAACCATTTAGGGCAAAGGACTCATAAAAAATGACAAATTTCAAAGTCCTTATTTAAACCCCTTGGTATTAAAGTGTCAAACAAAAAAATAAGCCTCATCTCTTCCTGGTTGATCTTTTTCAGGAAGTCTTCTCCTCTCCAATCTCTTTCAACCTTACGTAGGGCAAAGAAGACCAGACCTACAGGGGAGCTATTATGTATAGTGAGGAAATGAGATGATACCGTATGTTTATCAAACCCTCGTAGAATATTGCGAATATGCTCCAAAATCCTAATATAGAGGGGTCTAGTTGTCCGACCAATATAAATTTTGCCACAAGGGCAAACAAGAGCGTAAATGACATTAGTAGAGTGGCACGAAATAACCTTTTTAATTTTAAACATGTTATTAGCACCAAAAGCCGGACAAAATTCTCTCTTTAACCTTAGTTTCTTGCAAGCGGAGCATGAGCCGCATCGGTAAAAACCTTCCTTCACTGTTATTGTTTTAAAAACACTATTTACTTGACGAACGTGGCTCCTAACAATTTGTTGCTTTATCGTTCGTGCGCCTCTATTAACAATCTTCGGATTATCATCTAAAATATCCTGTAGTACCGGATCTTTCTTCAAGATATGCCAGTATTTTCGTATTGAGTGATTAATAGCAGGTGTATGGCTATTATAGTTATAAATAAAAGGGAGGGAAAAATTCTCTTTCTCCTCACGTTTCCTGTATTGAATAAGGGCCCTCCTATCCTTACCCTGAACGTCTTTCATGATATCAATTAGACTTTCCTCTTTGTACCCCCTTTCCTTAAGATCACCAATTAATTTATTCGCTTGAAGATCAAATATTTCCCTCTCTGTACAGTTTCTTCTCAACCTGGTAAGCTGGCTTTTAGGAACACTTTTAAGCCACGCCGGAGCGTGGCAACTTGTGGATTCTATGTAATTATTGACGTTCACAGGTTTGAAGTATGTTTTGGACTTAACAGACCCCCCCTCAATGTAAAGTGTCAAGTCCAGAAAATTAATAGTATGCCTGCTATACTGCAAGTCTAATTTTATACCCCAGTCGTTCTGATTTAATAGACCATGGAATCTTTTTAGACTTTCCTCATCACCCTTCCAAATAAACAGGAGGTCATCTATGTATCTTCTGTAAAGGATCAAGTTATGCGCCCAGCCACACGAAACCCCCGACCACTGGGATTCCCAGTAGGCCATAAAGAGGTCTGCGTAGCTGGGCGCAAAACGAGTACCCATAGCAGTCCCCATGCATTGTAGGTAAAATTGGTTGTTAAAAGAAAAATAATTATTCCGGAGGATAAACTCAATGCCCTCCAAAATAAATTCCACCTGCTCCAAAGGATAAATTTGATGTAAATTCAAATGATGGCGAACTGCTTCACAGCCCTTGTTATGCGATATTATGCTGTACAAGGATTGTACATCGCACGTGACGAGAAAAAAATCAGGTTCCCATTTAAAATTTTCCAGGATTTGCAGTAAACTCATCGTATCCTTCAGGTACGATGGAATCAACTTAACCAAAGGTTGCAGAAGAATATCCAAATACTGCGATAAATGGCTCGTGACAGACTGTATACCCGATATTATGGGTCTACCTGGTGGATGAAGTGGATCCTTATGGATCTTCGGGAGAAGATAAAAAATGGGGATCTTAGGAAATAAAGGATTAAGATATTTTAATTCCTTTTGGTCTAGAATACCCGCATCACTTCCCTTAGTAAGTAAATTAGATAGTCCTATTTTTATATTTTGGGTAGGATTAGATGGTAACAATCGATAGGTAGTGTTGTCATTAAGTTGCCTCAAGGCCTCCTGGTCATATAATTCTTTGTCCATAATAACTATCCCCCCCCTTTATCAGCAGATTTAATGATGATAGTTGGATCATTCTTTAAATTGGTTAATGCGTCTCTCTCGTTTTTAGTCAAATTCGGTTGTAATTTTCTTGAATGGATCCTATTGATGTCGGCCATAACCATATATTCAAAGATCCTCATCTCTTCCGAGATCATATTACGGGGAAAAAACGAGGAACCTTCCTTAAGCCCTGAGTGTGTAAACTCTGAGGAAATTACCTCTCTTTCAATGGGATTCTTCAGGAAAAACTTTTTCAAGCACATCTTCCTTTGGAATTTTTTTAAATCAACAAAAACACCAAATTTATCTACCTTCGCACTTGGTGCAAATTTTAACCCTTTACCAAGAGCTTTGGTCTCATGCTCATTTAGAACACGGCTACTAAGGTTAAATATGCCATTTGTACAAATGGAAGCCTCTCATTTTGATGCTTTGATGAGCCCTTTCATTTCTTTTCTTTCTTTCTGTGACCTTCCTCCCCTAGTGCCCCGTTTACTTTTTCCCATCCCCTTTTGCGAGGGATGGCGCCTGGTTGATTGACAATTTTTACAACCGGTTCTAGGGGCATGTTGGTGAGTTTTAATTGTTTGTGGCCATCGGACGTGATTTTAAAAAAGGCTCTTTAGTTGGTTTAGGTGGTAAAATATTTGCATCAATGGGAGGAGTTCTTAATAATGGTCTGCCTTTGTTCCAAGGGGATTTCCAGGCATAATCGGAAGGGCTCATCGCTGATCCAAAACTATCCTCCAAAGTATTCAATATCGGGTTGATCGCTATTGCACAGATATTGGGGTTATCCTTTTTAGAAACCTTTTGGGATTCCTTTGGTAATGGGGAGAATTCGCATATGGACTCATCATTATGAAGACTTGAGAGATCGGTTACGAAATCTTCATTAGAATCTTTACTCTTAGGAGAATGAAGAGTTGGATAATCTACCTGGATACAGTCATCCATCTCCAAAACATATGGGATATCTTCTTTCTTATTTTTATTGTTATTGTTTTTATATTTTTTGATAGGAATTGATTCACTATCTTGTGTTAATTCTGAGGGACATCCAAATAGAATCCCCCCAGATGCGGGGATCATTTTAGGGACTAGACTTTCCCCTACTTTCTCCGAAAACCTAACTTGAGCCCGACTACGAATAGGGATGAAATTCGGATTCCCTTTAGGGGTAGAACTCTCAAACCTCCTATTCATACCACGTATAAAAGGGACTTTATAAGAGGGATTATACCGGTAGCCTCCCGACTGATCATTTCGTCGGGTAGGGTATTGGTATTGATATTCCCTCAAACCTGATTTAGGGGCAACGATATATTTCTGTTTAACTTTATCGTTTTTATAGTCTTCTATATCCCTTATATATTTCTTTTTTTTAACTTCTATGACATCCTTTGTTATTTTATCCAGTGAGTGCATGAGACATTGGATACATTATATACCAACTGAAATTGTCGTAAATGTAACGTTAGTCCAATAAAAAAGGTATCACTACAGACTGCTATACTCGTGATTTTTATATATACATATATACACACATGCACACAGAGGTCGGGTCTGAGTTCTGAACGTGTGTATATATACACACCCACCCACAGTGTGGTCTGGTGTCTGTTGGGTATACATGTATCCGATGCTTGTGGGGTATATTATATATAAATAATGTACCCCACAGGCATCAGATAAATGTATTCCCAACAGACACCAGACCACAGTGTGTGTGTGTGTGTGCAGTGGGTAAATGGGGTTTCTGGCCATACTTTTCATTTTAACATATAACAGGACAGACTTTCAGCAAAATCCTCAATTATTTATTGTAAAGCGTTACATGACATTAAATAAAAGTATCGGAACTCGGTATCGGTGAGTACTTGAAAAAAGTATCGGTACTTGTACTTACAAAAATGGTATTGGTGCATCCCTAGTACGTACGAAAATAATATACACTACGAAAAAAGGGGGGCAGAGGCTGCTTTTTTTACATAATATTCTTTTAAGTAAAAACAAAAAGTATTTTTTTTATCCGATGTATCGATTAATCGGCCATCTAATCGATTATGAAAATAATCGTTAGTTGCAGCCCTAATTCAGAGACTCTAAACAGCAGAGAAATGTCAGTGAAATGCCCTGATGTTCAGTGGTTTCATTCGACAGGTTTAATCAGGCGAATCCCATAGGCTTCAATGTTAAAAATATTCCCGTTTTTATGCAATGTCTAATAAAACGTTTATTATTTTAATTAGGGATGCACCGATACCACTTTTTTAACACCGAGTACGAGTACCGATACTTTTATTTTTTGTGATGTGAACGCTTTTTAATAAGAACAGACCTCATATAAATATGCCCCCAGCTCACATGTATATATTCCCCCGAGATATATATATATATATATATACTAGCTTTTGCCCGCGGCTTCGCTCGCGTGGATTTTAGAATTTGCTAAAATAGTTTTTTAAAATAAACTTGAGTTTTTTTTGGTAGAACCCCCCTTTCCCCCACTTGGAATTTTTGGAAAATTGTAAAACACGTTTATTTTTTATTTTTCAAGAAGAACGTAAGTGCCAAATTTCACACCTGTAACATCTTTGGTTTTTGAAATATAGGTATAGTGATAAAGGTATTCACCCCCCTTTTTGCCCCCCCCACTGGATTTTTGGAAAATGGTAAAATACGTGTTGTTTTATTTTCAAGACAAATCTAAATACCAATTTTCACATCTGTAACATCTTCTGTTTTTGAGATGTAGGTATCCTGTTTAAAAGTATTCACCCCCCCTTTTTTTTACCCCCCCACTTGGATTTTTGGAAAAATGGTAAAACACGTGTTTCTTTATTTTCAAAAGATTGTAATTACCAAACTTCACACCTGTAACATCTTGGTTTTTGAACCATATATATACTGATAAAAGTATTCAGACCCCTTTCCCTCAACCCCCCCCTTATTTGGATTTGTGGAAAATGGCAAAACACATGAGGCAGCGTCACAGATGCGCCCGGCGGCCACATGAACGCATTACAGCAGCGCGACCGGACCTTCAGACGGATGAGTATCGCTGCCGCTGGAGGGGAACGCTGGCCGCGTGCTTTTCATGCACGGGGCCAGCTTCCCCAGCCCCGTGGAAGCCGGCCCAGCGCTGGCTTCCGGTATCAGGGGGGTGTACTCGTGCAAACGGCAGTATCGGCACCAATACTGGTATCGGTATCGGTGCATCCCTAATTTTAATCTGCAGCAAAAAGTCTCTTTTATTTATTGATCTTTTTTAGGATCTTTTAGGCATTTTTCGGGATTTTTTTTCAGGTTTTTTTTTAATAGCGTTTTTTCTTTTTTCTGTAATTGCCCTTTTTATTATCATTCATAGGATCTTTAATATGTAAATTCCAGACATTTTTATTCCGTAGTTTTTTGCAAACAGCGGTTCAAATTTGACACTTATTTATTTATTTATAAAGGATTTTACCAGGAAGGATACATTGAGATTTCTCTCGTTTTCAAGTATGTCCTGGGTTCGAGAACATTGAGTGGTTACAGAAATACAAAATAGTAAAATGCAAGATATTAACACAAGACCAAATATACAGATTAACAGAAAAATAAATATGGAGGAAATAAAGTCATTATGTTACATGTTTACAGGTGCATTCTGTATATAGTCACTATGTTACATGTTTACAGGTGCATTCTGTATATAGTCACTATGTTACATGTTTACAGGTGCATTCTGTATATAGTCACTGTGTTACATGTTTACAGGTGCATTCTGTATATAGTCACTGTGTTACATGTTTACAGGTGCATTCCGTATTGAGGTATGTTAATAGGGAAGTCTTAAGGGACTTTAGACTGGGGGAAGATTTGACGGTGTTTGGGAGGTTATTCCATATTTGCGGTGCTCTGTAGGAAAATGAGGATCGAGCCATTTTCTTTTTGTATTGTGGTATTGCAAGTAAGGTGCTGGTCCTGGATCTGAGGTTATAGGATGAGGGAACTGCCGGGGGAAGCAGCATATTCAGGTAGGGTGGTAGCTTCCCAGAAAAGCTCTTAAGAATTATACCCCTATCCTCTTCTTACACTTCTCCCATGTAAGTTACCTTCTTAAACCTACTAACCCCCCAAGCCCCCCCACCCGCCCCGACCCCCCCTCCCTTTTCCCGTAAATGAAAACACAACAAAGTATTGGCATTTTGAAAAGGTCACGTCTTTTATTACTTAAGGCCAAATTCTTTGCCTCTAAGGCAGAATTATTATTATCGATCCTCGTATGCCAAATACGCTACACCAGATAACACTGGCAGCCAGATAACACTGGCAACTGCAATGCACCACAAGCATTGCCCAGAAATAGCACCCCACGTGGCTAAGCAGGATGACCACACGTCTGCTCAGTGTATTTTTATGGCAGATAGCAGGCCGAGAGGATCTGCAAACCAGGAAGGCACCTGAGCTTGGCCGTATGAAACCACACTCACCCCGTACCCTGCAGACCCTCCCCCCACTATCGCCCTCCACGTGCCAGGCCGCTTATTTCACCGCTCATCCCTAACCTAAACCATGTCCATCTTAAAGCGCAATCCCCCAGCTGTGGCCGAACAAACCACCAGCTGGCTTCCTGCCACATGGTAAAGTACCCAATTTAAGCGCAATCCACCCAGTTGTGGCCGTAAAAAACCACCAACTGTCTTCAAGCCACTTGGGATACTATCTGATCGATAATAATTGCTGTAAACCATGCTTTTAATCAAAGAACAATCCCCCAACCTTGGCCGTTCAAAAACCACAGGCTGGCTTCATGTAACATGGTGTATAACTTGATGGAATAGGTAGACTAACCATGTCCATATTTAGACAATCCCCCAGACGTGGCCGTATAAACCACGAACCGGGTTCATGCAACATGGCATATTTCCATATGGGAAACCACGGGCGGTCTTGCATGAGTGGTGAAATCACCACTCCATTGCCCCTATCCATGGTGCTTCTGCTGCGTGACCTTTCCGACGTTGTAGAGAACCAGCATCTATGAAAGAGAACACAAAACAGGGTGGGTTGGGTGGGAGTAAAAGAAAAATTACTGCAATACCAAAAAATGTCCCACGCCCTGCCTCTTGTATCCTCCCTTCCCCCTCCTTTTCCATTGTTTATCTCCCCATTGTGCCCAATCACAAAGAGCCATGTTTCAGCTCATAAAACAAAGGCGCCCATGCCTGATCCCATAGAACAAAGGGAACTCACTCCCTTTCAATCTTGTGTAATACAGGGATAATTCTTAAACCTCACTTCATTCCTAATTAGTCTTTCTCTCGAACTAAACACCAGGTTGGAAAGGTGAAGGGTGCGTCTAGAGTCCAGTGATGGCCAGTTTAGTTCTTTTAACATGTCACAATGGTGTGTCATGTAGTTACATTGTAGCACAAAGCGACAGAATGAGTTATACAATGTAGTAAGTTTCTGGAGGTGTGTTTGTGGGGCGGCTGCATACACTACATCTCCGTATTCATTGGCTGGCATAAGCATTTGTTGTACAATCTACTTTCTTACCGCGGGGCTCAGGCAGGATTTGTTTCTGTACAGGGCACCTAGTTTGGGGTAGAGTTTAGATAAGAGTTTTTCGATGTGGGGGCCAAAAGATAGATTTGGGTCTAACCACATACCTAGGTATTTGAGAGAAGTGACTGTGGTCAGCGTGCCATTTGATTTTGTCCCAACACATAGATGGGGATTTTGCAATTTGTGTAGTTTAGGTGCGGTTCCAAAGAGCATTGTAACAGTTTTGTCAGTATTTAGAAAAAGTTTGTTATTTGCGATCCGCTTTTCTACCCCTGTGAATTGTTCTTGCAGCACGGCCTCCAGCTGTGGGAGATTTGGTTTGCTGGTATAGATTACAGTGTTGTCTGCGTACATATGTACAGTTGAAGCTTTGCTGGTATAGGTTACGGTGGCGTCTGCTAGACATGTGCATTCGTTTTAGTACTAAAGCGATTTAGTCCGAATTTTGGGATAATTTAGTTTTAGTATGACTCAAGAGAAACGAAACTGCTCAGTACAAAAAACGAAAGAAACTAAAATAAAATGCACTACATTTTAGTTTCAGTCCGTTTTGTGATATTATATTGATGAGTGAAGGAGACCAGCAATGAAGAGCGCAACATCGCAAAATCCGAAGTTCTGCACCCTCCACATGCCAATGCAGGAGGATGTTCTATACAGAGAGGGACATTAATTCAGGAGGATGTTCTATATATTATACAGAGAGGGGTATTAATTAATGCAGGTGGATGTTGTATACATTATACAGAGAGGGGTATTAATTAATGCAGGAGGATGTTCTAAACATTATACATTTTTTTTTTAGCCCTTTAAATCCAGTGGCTGTGAGCGCGGAGATCGGCTGCTTGTTACATTATCTCTCAGTACAATGTATCAGGCTCAGCTGTTACAGTAACTGACTGCTGCTCATCACAGCGCTCAGAGTTTCAGTAAAACAAGGAAATAATATTGTTCTAACGTCTTATATATAAAAATATTATTTACTAGTTTTACTGAAACTCTGAGCACTGTGATGAGCAGCAGTCAGTTACTGTAACAGCTTTGCCTGACACGGGGCAGTATTGCAATGTTGGTGCTAACTTAACCAGAGCTGTTGTAACTGAAAACCTCCATAGGCTATAATAGCTCTGGGAAGTTTACAACAGCTCTGGTTATGTTAGCACCAGCTATGTAATATGGCCCACATTGTGCTGAGAGTGAGAGATACTGTAACAAGCAGCGATCTCAGCCCTCTGAGGAGCCACTACAATAGTAATTGTATCCACTGGTTTTCGGAGGAATGAAATTAGTTTTCATACTAAAGAACTGAAAACGAATTTCTTTAGCAACTAAATAAATTGCATTTTAGTACTAATGCATTAGTTCAAAACGAAATTTTGTGCTGTGCACATGTCTAGCGTCTGCGTACATATGTACAGTTGAAGCTTTGCAGACATTGGGCAGATCGTTTATGAATATTGTGAATAGCAGGGGGCCGAGTATCGAGCCTTGGGGTACACCGCATGTGACTGGGAGGGGAAGGGAAGTGCTGTCAGAAATGGACACAAATTGAGACCGATCAGACACATATGATTGGAACCAGGTTAACGTACTATCACCAATACCAGAGTTTTGAAGTTTTTCTAACAAGATGCCATGGCCTACTGTGTCAAAGGCCTTGGCAAAATCGAGGAAGATGCTCCAGTTAGATTTCCTTGTTCCATGCCCGCTTGGATATCACTGCAAACTTTTAAAAGGGCGGTTGTAGTTGAGTGATTTGGACGAAAGCCTGATTGATCTGGGGTTAAATAGTTCTGATACTGATAATAATCACGTAATTGAGTGTAGACACATTTTTCCAGAATTTTTGACATTACAGGGAGCAGTGATATTGGGCGGTAGTTGGATACCAAAGTATTGTCTCCACTTTTATGGATAGGTACCACCCTTGCAGTCTTCCAGAGTTATTGTTTTTTTACCCCGTTCATCAGCTTGTTGGCCTTTTCCGGCGACTGGTCTGTGCTGTGTTTGGCAGCTTGTTGGCTTTTTCCAGCATGTTCGGCGTGTTTTTTGTGGTGGTTTTGATGGGTGTTCGTCAGGTTTGCGGCTGGTTTTCCCTTCACTCTGGGGACCCTGCGGGGAATGCTAAATTCACAGCAGGATGGGGAACTTTGATTCCTCGAAGTGCAGGGAACTACGGGGAACGAGAGAGCGACATTTCGGTGCTCTCTGAATAAACCCCTTAGTGCTTTTTGTTAAATGAAAACATTGTTTAATTTAATTCAAACATTAGAGTCATTGTGAACATTTGAATATTAAGAAAATGAGAGATTCTGCATAAAGGCAGATATTTTGTGATAGAAAAAGATCCAGATAATGCAAAGTGTAAATTTTTTGTGTATTGGTTTATCCTTTGCAGAAATATTGCTGAGATGAAAGGTTGTAAACTCTAGAGCAGTCTATACCAAACCTGTCCTCGGGACTCGCTGACACTCCAGGTTTGCAGGATATGTGAAGCACAGCACAGGGGATATGATTTGCTGCTTAGTGATTGCAGGATTCAGTCTGTATTTCCCACAAGGTGATCTGAAAAACCTGGCCTGTTAGAGGGTCCCGAGGACAGGTTTGGGAAACACTGCTCTAGATGGTGCCCCTTATCTTTCACAATGTCACTCTATTGATAATAAAATGGTGAAATCTCCTGTTTACATGGGGTCTGCATTATCAGCATACAGGCAGATGCTGTAAATGTGTTGCATACAGACAATAAAATGGTGAGATCTGCTTACACGGGGTCCGCATTATCAGCCTACAGGCAGTTGCAGTATATGTGCTGCAGACAGCTAATAAAATGGTGAGATCTCCTGCTTACATGGGGTCTGCATTATCAACATACAGGCAGATGCAGTGAATGTGCTGCAAACAGATAATAAAATGGTGAGATCTCCTGCTTACACAGGGTCTGCATTATCAGCATACAGGCAGATGCAGTAAATGTGCTGCAGACAGATAATGAAATGGTGAGATCTCCTGCTTATTGGGATTTGTAGTGATCAGAATGAGATTATTAGCAATGCAATATCTGTATTTGCTGCATAATGCCTTTGTATGGCAATTACAGCAACACCTTGTATCTGTATGTGCTGCATAATGCCTGTGTATGGCAATTACAGTAACACCTTGTATCTGTATGTGCTGCATAATGCCTGTGTATGGCAATTACAGCAACACCTTGTATCTGTATGTGCTGCATAATGCCTGTGTATGACAATTACAGCAACACCTTGTATCTGTATGTGACGCATAATGCCTGTGTATGGCAATTACAGCAACACCTTGTATCTGTATGTGCTGCATAATGCCTGCGTATGGCAATTACAGCAACATCTTGTATCTGTATGTGCTGCATAATGCCTGTGTATGGCAATTACAGCAACATCTTGTATCTGTATGTGCTGCATAATGCCTGTGTATGGCAATTACAGCAACACCTTGTATCTGCATGTGCTGCATAATGCCTGTGTATGGCAATTACAGCGACACCTTGTATCTGTATGTGCTGCATAATGCCTGTGTATGGCAATTACAGCGACACCTAGTATCTGTACTGTACAGGGATTTACACTCATTATAACCCCTGAATCTTATCCCTGTACAGCAGCGACCGACCCCACAGCTCTCCCTGTATTCTGACAAATCCTTGGCTGCTGGAATGTGCAATAAAGTTTGTTAAATGTTTTTTTATTGGGGAGGGGGCTGTCTCTTGCAGCTTCTGTACAGTAATACAGGGTGACAGGAGTGAGCTCTTTCACAGAACGCTGTTTCTCCACAGGGGCCTCCTAATTCTGCATTCCATTGGTAGATGAATGAGTTTATATGATCATTTTTTGTATTGCGTTTTATTACAATGTAAAGAAGTCTTGCTAGTGACCGGGAGGAAGCCCGTTTTGCATAATATTCTGTAACATCCTGTGTTTCTCATCACGCACAGTTCTGATGATCTGATTGTTTCTATGTTCTCACAGACATTATTGCTTCAACATATAAAATTACAATCAAACCTCAAAGATACACTTTGCTTCATAGCATAATGTTTAAAGTACACTCACCGTTATATAACCTCATTAAAACAGAATGGGATAAAGACAGAATAATGGTTTCGACATATACTGGCGATTGCATGAGGTATCATAAGGGGAGACTCAGTGCTATTTTATTGCCTCTCCATTGTTCTTGCTGTGGTTTTATGGTAGTGTTCTTTTGACACTTTGAGTTGCAGAGGTGCTGAGTTATTGGTCACGTCCCTCTCGTCGCTCAACTCTCTTGTCTGGGTCACACACATACACTGTAACATGGACTTAGCACAAAGGTGGCACGTGGCAGGCTCGACTGAGTGACATTACCTGCATCTAAAAATGCTTTACTCAAACAGTAATGCACATGGGCAACAAACACGTCTTATACAGGATAGTAATAGATTGTATGGGTAAGTACTTATATATAGGTTATGTGTGTTTTATAGGAGGTGCAGGGAGTAAGCATACTGCTTAGGGAGTGTGTTATAGGAGCTGCCGGGATTGCTTGTTATAGGAGGTGCAGGGAGTGTGTGTTATGGGAGGTGCAGGGCATGCATTTATAGGAGGTGCAGGGAGTGTGTGTTATAGGAGGTGCAGGGAGTGCGTCTTATAGGAGGTTCATGGAGTGCATGTTATAGGAGGTGCAGAGAGTGTGTGTTATAGGAGGTGCAGGGAGTGCATGTTATAGGAGGTGCAGGGAGTGCGTGTTATAGGCGGTGCAGGGAGTGCATGTTATAGGAGGTGCAGGGAGTGTGTTATAGGAGGTGCAGGGAGTGCGTGTTGTAGGAGGTGCAGGGAGTCTGTGTTGTAGGAGGTGCAGGGAGTGCGTGTTGTAGGAGGTGCAGGGAATGCATGTTGTAGGAGGTGCAGGGAGTGCATGTTGTAGGAGGTCCTTGGAGTGCATGCTGTAGGAGGTGCAGGGAGTGCGTGTAGTAGAAGGTGCAGGGAGTGCATGTTGTAGGAGGTGCAGGGAATGCGTGTTGTAGGAGGTGCAGGGAGTGCATGTTGTAGGAGGTGCAGGGAGTGCATGCTGTAGAAGGTGCAGGGAGTGCGTGTTATAGGAGGTGTGATTGCTGAGTGTGTATGGATGCTCTCCCTGCGGAATGTGGCTCTCCCTGCGGAATGCATTTGGTGAGATCTAGTTCTTAAAGGGAAAGTGAGCTTGATGTTCAGATTCCTGGTGGGCTTATGCCCCTGCACTTGGAGGGCTGTATCAGACATCCGAGAGCCCCCAGAGACAGAGCAGGGTGTTCAGGGTAGAGCGACCACTCGGATAAGGCTGAGTGCTCACTGCATGGTGTCCCTATAAGTCTACCCATATTACATATTTTATGCTTGTTTACAGCACAATGCCTTTTTTTGTGCCGCTTTTCCACATAATGTGCATAAAGATAATGAATGAATGAAATCTGCTGTAACAGATTGCAGGCCTGTCCTGATTCTAGGAATACCCCACATGTCCCGCATTTCAAGAGGTTTTTTATTTTTAGAAATAGACAAATTTTACAATGATGGAATTATTTTTTAAAGCTTATATTTCTATTGCTGTGACTGTAAACTGATTAGTGAATACTGAATCCAAAACTGCCATAAAATCGTCTGAGACGTAGAGACGGGACTTCCCAGGAGCAGCATGGAGAGCCAATGGATTGGGTGGCTCATCCACAATCTCTATGAGGCACGTCCCCTCTGCGTATAACCTCTACATTGACCCTTTAACGACAGGACACTGGAAATCCGAAATTCTACCGGAATCCACCTGGTTCACTCGGGACGAGGCCGGGCCGGCACGGACAAGGATTGACTGGACACGAGTCTCTTCAGGAAAGGCAAACTTTATTGTGACGTCACAGATGCTCACACAGGATTGAATCGCAAAGAGTGAGCCCCGATTACACTCAAACAAGGGGTTTTATACCCCGAATACATAATTAGGTACATCCCAATTAACCCACCCCATGGTGACACTATCCCACCCCACGTGGGTCCGTACCTCCCTTAATCGAATACAAAGACATTCCACACATTGGTCATAAATTGTCAGACTTCATGTTATTTTGACAATGGAGGATTTACCACTTTCTCTGGTTCCTGCCTATGCCCACCTCCCTAGGACTTGTTTATTGTATATCCTAGATAAGGCCTCGTCTGGTTTCACACTTCTCTTTGTTCAGGCTCTGGCTCTGCCGTAC